>OZ023314.1:35256536-35291536 GCA_964007375.1 Ophion obscuratus
CGATTTCGGAAACCTCCGTTCTCATTTTGCCAGTATATTCAGAAAATATACCATAATGATTAGTCAAATTTTCACTGATATCTATTTACCCCAATATTTTTTAGCAACCGTAAAAAAAAACAAAATTTCCGTAATTCTTGTAGCTATCGTTGTACGCAGCCAATTTTTTTTTTGTAATTTCAACATTTTTTAACCACGCGAATAAGTAAAAATTTCGCGAAAATTACAACATTTTCAAAAACCAGCAATTTTGTGATTTTTTTCGAAAAACGGCTACCTACATCGAGAACTACATTTATATGGATTATAAAACTTTGCTATGCTTATTTTCCAGCCCCAACCATTATCGAGTTATCGATTCGACCGTTGGACCATATTTTTATACATAGGTTCTATCATACCTCAATAACGTTTTTAATCTGTATTATCTTTGAATAAAAATTTACCCGGAATGAGCTTAATGTATGGTTAATAATATGCCTATTTTTTCCAAATCCCAAATAATCTAGTGGACAAAAAAATTAGGAAAAAGCGACCTATTTTGGTCCGTCACAGGGTCCACCCTTGACGTTTCTTTTTCGTCGAATTTTCATTCCGCTGAAACGATGCAAAAAAGAAGAGGTGGAGAATGAGCGGAAAAAAAATGATCGTTTTTTTTGCGAGGGAAATGAAGAAGAATTTATGGATAAGAAAGTAAAGAAGGTCACAGCGGATTTTTTTTCACCGTGGAAGGAGACACCGCGAGCTTCCTCGCTCTCGTTGCGGGCCCTTCATTAATTCAGTGTCAAAGGAAAAGCCGCTCTTTGGATTTCTTCATATCGGAGCACTGAGATGAGATCCTCTTTCTCGTTTGCCTCGCGTGACACGACGGGAGCGCGAAGTGTTCATGACGGTGCGAAGATTTCGTGGATCGAAAAAGATTCGCGGCGATTGGTCGTGAACGAATTTGATGAGTTTGCGGTAGTAAATATTAATTCAGCGTCGTCGAATGGTTATTAGGTATGATGAGATGGACGTTGAAAAGCATGAGTTTCATTCGCGTCAGTTTTTAATTTTTTGCCTTTTTATATGAACCAATTGAATTGTGACGTTGAAGTGCAACGAAAACTAATTCTTTTGAATTACTTTATTTTGTTTGGTCGATCCAAGTCGTGAAAATCGCTCAAACGTTTCTACTTATTCTTATTAGAAATTTTCCACCCCAATTTGCAAAAAAAGCCTTTGGATAATAATGGAAATAAAGAAAGAAATGATCGTTGCTTTTCAACGATGCAAACTTCAACGTCATAGGGTAAACCGCCCGGTGAATGAACGAAAGCTGATTAATATTTGAAATAATCAAAGAATATGAATTGTCGACGGAAACTCGAATCACTATTTAAGGAGACATATACACCTAGACGGTCGAAGTCGAGGATTTAGAAGCTATGAACATTCCGTCGACCGTAGAAGACCTACACTATGGGCTTGATATCGATGATTCCATGTAAGTTGACAAATTTCATGATTTATTCATTCCCAAATTTTCAAACGCGTTTTTCTCAAAACCACGTTTTTCAAATCGGTACCCAAAATTTCTCGAAAACCAATGAACCGATTGCCTTGAGGTTTTTCGTGGTTATTCTATACACCATTATCTAGTACTTGTCATAGGACTTTTTTTCCGTCACTTAGTTTTTGTTTTATAGGCAAAACAATAACTAATTTTCGGCCAAAAAATCACTATTTATGTTCAAACGTCCGCCATTTTGTCATAAATCGATATTTTCAAAATCGGCTATGACAAGTACTAGATTATAGTATCTAATTTAATAATCTTTTTGGTTTTTTTCCCGATGATTTTTGAAGAAACGCCAGTGGGTATCGGATACGCAGTTTTTTACGACGCTCCAAGGATCATACAATATCCTGCTATATTTTTGATATTTTTAAATAAAGAAAATTAAACATGTTTTTGAATGTATATACCTTTAGATAATTAAAACCCCAATCCGAAATTTCAAATAGTTTTCCTTGAAAAAATTCACAAAAATGACCTTTTTTCCGGCTCCTAGGTGTATATCTCCACTTAATTAAGCAAAAAAAAATCGCAGGTGTCGGTGAAAAAAGATTAACCAGTTTAATGTCGAATTTTTACGCCATGCGGATGTTTTTAATAAGTAATAGAACTCAAAAAATATAGAAAATAGTTTTTAGAAGTTGTGAGTTTGAATAGAACGTATAAAAAATATAAAAAATCGTTTTTATAAGTTTTGAGGGTGAGTATTACTTCCATTACTTGAGATAGCATCAATCTGTGATTTTTTTTGCAAAAATTTTAAATATGTTCGTAATAATAGGCCATCCCTAGTTTGAATGTTACAACGTTTATTCACTGGTGCTGTATTCTAACCTCATTCCAGTGAATGGACATATGGAATACCTTCTGATCATTCTCAAAGCACAATAAACAATTCAGTTCATCGGCTGAAAATTGCAAAATTAATTACTCCTGAGTGATGACAATGTACATTTTATTAAATGTTTTCGTAAAATCGTTTCATTCGTTTTTTAAATTATGATAAAATTTGATTTTGTTTTTCATGCGGAAACAATCTTTGGTAGTTTTTCGAGAATGTCACGTGAAGAGGCCAACAAGGTCTGGCTATTTTCTACAAAATCGTTATAACAAATATAATAATCATATGTATAAGAATATTATAATTTTTGTGCAGCACCGTGACCTTCAATAAATTTAACAAAGATTTAATAAAAATTAATTTTATAATTAATTTTTAATTTAATAAAATTTAAAAAATTAATTAATCTAATAAAAAAATTAATGAAAATTTTAAAAATTATTAAAAATTTAATAAAAATAAATAATAAATCGTCATCCTTTACAACGTTCATGTACACTACACGTCCATTTACTGGCGGTCGAGTGTCTGGCAATTTCGGCTATTCACTGACGATTTACTCATTTCGCTACTTATTTATCAATTCCTCTAATATTATTTGTGGCAATTACGTCGAATATTTTTTTTTACCATCCGAATTATATCCTTTGTTAGCTATAGCAATTAAAACATTAGTTTCCACAATATTTACTGTACCGTCCATACAAATCCTATAGTTATTCGCCCATTCACTTCTCGGTCTACCCTATTGCATTCGATTTCAACGTTGCATCCCTATTATGCATCTACGACCTAAATTTCCAAGGGAAACACTCCACTAGTAACAAACACGTGAAAAATAAAAATAAATCAAATGAACAGAAAAATCAAATTAAAAATTAAAGTTTCGTTGCATTCTACACAATTCCTATCCTTGCGATCTCAAATTTTCGCATCTGGTCTCCCAAAGCAACAGGCCTAAATTCCACAAAAAATTCCTCCCAACCAGTGAATCCTCGAACGAGTCCGAGCGTTTAAATTACCTACCGAAAAAAATCCGACAAAAAAAATAAAACAAAAACGAACTCCGTAAATTGTCGAAAAAACAAATGAACCAAGGATGACGAGAGTCTTGGGAAAAAAATCCTCGCGGGCTTTTTTTCGACTTTTTCTTCTCTCTCCAATTATCGCGACTCTTTTGGGGAGTAGATGCCCTGTCTGCTGGTATACACGAAGGGAAATCGTGATCGCGCCGCGGGCGTGAACGATTTTTTTTTCTTTTTTTTTCTCTTGTCGTTCGCCACAGCAGACGAGAGAGAGTGATACGAGTCAACGTACGAACTGACGTGTGCGCTCGCCAGCCTCGTCTGCAAATATATATCACGTCCTGCATCTCGAATCTCGGCAATGTGCCAGCTATCTCGTTTGAAAGTGCGGAGATTTCGATTTTACAAACACACACATACACACGTGTATCCATGTGTGTATGAAAAAATGGCAATGCCATATCAACAGAACGCCATATCCGTCGGGTTTCCCTCGACGCCCGATATTACACGTTTTTACGATCCGCCGGAGCGTGGTCTCTCTGATTCGCATTTTCTATCCCCCCTCGCCCCCCTTGCGCCCCGGCCGTCTACCCAGACGGCCAGGGTAGCATCTCCGATGCAACCAACAAATGACACATTGATTGGCCGATTTGGAACGAACGAATAAAAAAAATTTAATTTTTCTTAATCACGAAGCGGAGGGGACCAACAATTTCTGCTTAACGGTTGGACGGTAGGTCGCGGAAAATGAAAATGTCGGGTTGTAGAAGGTTGAAGAAGATTGACGGTAGGGGGTAATATTTAACGCGCTATTTGGAGAAATTTCCATCTGATCGAGAATCAGCTTGGGAAACTCGGTTTGACTTGGGATGGTGAAGAAGAAATGGAAATTGCAGTGAGGCAAAATCCTGATGAATTTTCATGCTCTTGAAGTTTGCATCGTTGGAATCTAACGAAAATTTATTTTTTTACAATGCCAAAATATTTTTTCGCTGCATTTGGACTGCAAAATTTATTCGAATCATTTCCGGTATTTTTATTATAAATATTATAAAAATCCCGAAAATCGTTTGGAAAATGATTTGAACTACAAAAGTTATTCGAATAACTTTAGTTAGTTACAACTTTAGTTATTAGGACTACAAAAGTTATTCGAACCACGAAAATCCAAAATTAATTGGCGAGCAAATATTTTCGGGCAATAATGAGGAAAAAAGAAGAAGAAAGAATTTGGCATTTTTTTACCATGCCAAAATATTTTTTCGCCAGATTTGGACAACAAAAATTATTTAAACCATTTTCGGGATTTTTATTGTAAATATAATAAAAATCCCGAAAATGACTCAAAAGAACGTTTGTAGTACAAATCCGGCGAAAACATAATTTGGCCTTGTAAAAAAATGCCAAATTCTTTCTTCTTCTTTTATCCTCATTATATATAGAATAAAAATCGTGAAAATGGTTCGAGTAAGTTTTGTGGTCCAAATACGGCGAAAAAATATTTTGGCACTGTAATTATGAATATAATGGAAATATAAATATGATTAATATAATGGAAAATATTTTGGCATTGTAATTATGAATATAATAGAAATACAAATGTGATTAATATCATGGAAAATATTTAGGCATTTTATTACAAATATAATTTTTATTATTTTTATTATAAAATATAATAAAAATAATAATATAAATATAATAAAAATCCCGAAAATGGTTCGAATAACTTATGTAGTCCAAATCCGGCGAAAAATATTTTGGCGATGTAAAAAAAATGCCAAATTCTTTCTTGCCAATTATTTCTTCTTCTTTTATCCTCATTATTACCCGAAAATATTTTCTCGCCAATTAACGTTGTCTATTTATTTAAAAAATATCGTAGGGTGTTGAAATACACAGCCAATAAAAAACGTAATTACTATTTGACTAATATGCGAATAAATAAATAATCGATCGAATATTAAACATACCAAATTACAAAATTAATTCGATTAAAAAGCTGCAACAATCGCCCAACCCGAATGCTCCTAATGCAAAAATCGTCGAAATGCACGGTATCGAAGTTTCTCCGTTGGAATGCAATGAAAATTCTTTCTTCGTCTTTTATCCTCATTATTACCCGAAAATATTATATAGGATAAACAAAGAAGAAGGAATATTCATTGCATTCCAACGGAGCAACTTTGATACCGTGCAGTTCGACGATTTTTTTATTGGGAGCATTCAAGTTGGACGATGTTTGCAGTCTAATCGAATTAATTTTGTAGTTTGGTATGTTCAATATTCGATCGATTATTTATTTATTCGAATATTAGTCAAATGGTAATTACGTTTTTTTATTAGCTGAGTATTTCAACAACCTACGATAATTTGCAACGAAATTTCTACCGAATTCGGCAAAGTGCATGTTCAATTAGCAGATCGAGTGGATCAATTTTACAAAATTGAAGCGGGTCTACGAGCAATCGAATATAATTAGAGAGAACGGTTTTTTTTTAAATTCAATTCTGAAAAGGATCAAATATTCGCTCCCGCGATCGACCACATATATGTCAGTGCCATAAATTATAATACTCACGTATCTCGTTGAAATAGAAAGGATAATCCCCGGGGACGGAGCAATTGAGTCTCGCTTTCAGGAAACTCGTCCATCTGTCGCTAAAGGCGTGAGGTCCACCTTTATCGTGTTGGCACACTCTACCGACTCGCGAATAAACGGCCTGCGAAAATCGAGAATAAAAGAATCGTCTGAGCGAATGGTTTTTCGAAAGGGGGCCAAATTCCTGCGAGAGGTCATATCCTCGTTTTCCCCTGCACTTTCGATCGCTCTCTTTCTTTTTTTTTTGGCACGTATTATTCGGCGAATGACACCTTTACATTGCACAATGTGAGGATTATATACGACGGTTTTTGTTCCGGAATGAATTATCGTTGGGTCGACTTTTTAAAAAATTCATCGACCGATGAGAAAGTGTCTTATCGCGTGTATGGAAATTACCAATGACAGAAAGATTTCACGTTTCGTTTATCTTATAATTTTCCATTTTTCTTCGTACCCTCGTGGCAGGGTCCCGTCCCTTTTTACCCTGCAGTCTTGTCACCCCACTGTTTTCAGTACCTCGGAGTAATATTTGAACGCGATTAAAATATTACTCTTCGAAATGCAATCGACGAGTCTAGGGCACGGAAAAAGGGTGAATTTCGACAATTTTTTGTGGATACCCAGTTGATAGAATAAAAATTCCCTTCAGTGGCCTTTGTTTTACATACCTTCAAGTATCTCTACAATTTTTTTCACAAGATTTTGCAAAAAAATGGCGGCACTCAAGCTGGGTGAAGGCAACATCGCCAATTCTTTACCGATTGACATGACCTTTTGTTTTAATCTTATTACCTTTTACATTGAAGTAGGTACGGGATTTTTAAGATGGTGAAAACTTTTTGAAAAAGGCATTTTCAACGATTTTTTTTTCAAACTTGCGCCGTTTTATCAAAAAACGATATGTTTAGATTTCTTCTGGTAGTTCGCGCGCAAATATTATTTCGGAACTCAAATTATCTCGATTTTTCGTTCCGTAGGTTCCACGGGATTTTTGAGATGATTGGAACTTAAAAAAAATCATATTCGATTTCCACTAGTACTTCTAAGGCAAGTCTTATTTGGAACTCAAATTGTCTTGATTTGACGTTCCATAGGTTCCACGGGATTTTTGAGATGATTGGAACTTCAAAAAAATCATATTCGACGATTTTTTTTTCAAACATGCCCCGTTTTGTTAACGATCGATATGTTTCGATTTCCCCTAGTACTTCGAAGGCCAGTCTTATCTCGAACTCAAATTATCTTGATTTTTCGTTGCATAGGTTCCACAGGATTTTAGAGATGATTAAAACTTTTAAAAGATCATATTCAATGATTTTTTTTTCATACATATAACATTCAATCCAAAAACGATGTTTCGATTCACCCTAGTACTTCGAAGGCAAGTGTTATCTGGAACTCAAATTATCTTAACTTTCGTTCCATAGGTTCTACGTGATTTTTGAGACGATTGGAACTTTAAAAAAATCATATTCGACGATTTTTTTTTCAAACATGCCCCATTTTGTCAAAGATCGATATGTTTCGATTTCCCCTAGTACTTCGAAGGCAAATCTTATCTGGAACTCAAATTATCTTGATTTTTCGTTCCATAGGTTCCATGGGATTTTTAAGATGATTAAAACTTTTAAAAAATCATTTTCGACGACTTTTTTTTCCAACATGCACCGTCTCATCAAAAGTCGATATGTTTCGATTTCCCCTGGTACTTGAAAGGCAAATCTTGTCTGGAACTCAACTTATCTTGATTTTTCGTTCCACGTAAACATTGAAGTACTCTTTTTGGCCGCGGGACGCCATCATCCAAAGGTGACTTGTTTCATCCAGCCTCCGCGCCACCATTTTGTTACAAAATCGTGTGAAAAAATTTGTAAAGACACTCGAAGATATGAAGAAAAAAAAACCACTGAACGGAATTTTTATTCTATGAACTGGCTATCCACAAAAAATGATCGAAATTCACCTCTTTTTCCGGACTTCAGAGTGATCGTCATTCTCACAAGGATATCATTTATTTTCGGAAGTACGAGTATTTCCGCTTCGAATAATCCGCGATAAGCGTTAAACTTGTATGCACATCTCACCTTGCCACAATTCATATATTCGACGGCCGTCTCTCGGTAGAAGAAGAATACGTAATCCCCGTAGCCGAAGGAACTCACGAAGTTCGGTCCTGAAAATAAATTCATAATTCCCATCCAAATTCGTGACGAGCGTGACGTAAATCGGGGGAGAGGGAGGGTCGAAAATCTTTATTAAGGCGGCACGCGTTTATTAAGGTCGATATCTCAAAACGAAGATGTAGATATAAGTGAGCTCATCGTCGAGTGGATAGAATCGTGTCAAGCAATTGTTGTAGAAATACTTGCGGCGTTTCACGAATTTCTCAAGTACTCGACTGTCGACCCTTCGTCGTGAGCGCGGACTATATTTTATCGTTTCGATGAAATTAACGTTTGAAAGAAAGATTCGTCACTCGCAGATAATAGTTGAAGAATAAAAGTCGTGAGAATGGTTGGTCGTTGCTAATTCGGTATTTATACGATTTCGGATCACGCGGATCACTGAGACGAATGAAAATTCGTTCGTTTTGCCTACCGTTCAGCTGGTTGAGATCGGATCTCTCGGTGCGAATCTTTTCCCTGTGAATCAGTGGCTCGCCACCGGAAAAATCGGCCACCGTTGCCGCGTAAAGCTGTCCACCTGCGATCAGAAAGCACACAAAATCCAAACGTCAATTTACGAGAATGTTCGTTATATTGTTACTTTCATTTTATTATAGGTATTAAGGGTTTGAATAAATAAATGTATGATTGCTATAAACGAGTATTTTGATTTTTGGGGCCGGATTGAAATTCCGAACGTTGAATGCTCCGACGGTTTAAAATTCCGAATTTTAATATTCCGAAATTCAAGATGGGGCTGGGTTGACGTTCCGAACTTTGAATGATCAGAACGCTCAAAACTCCGAAAGAATACGACCCCGAAAAATCAAAACTCCGAAAGAATTTTACACGAAGGACCAAA
Source organism: Ophion obscuratus (assembly GCA_964007375.1). Taxonomy (NCBI): domain Eukaryota; kingdom Metazoa; phylum Arthropoda; class Insecta; order Hymenoptera; family Ichneumonidae; genus Ophion; species Ophion obscuratus. Next base: position 35,265,593 of record OZ023314.1, read on the forward strand.
ATTCCGAAAATCTGAACACCGTGAAAATAATTCGGCTATGAAAGATTTACAAGTTTCAAAATTTTCAATAAATCGACGAATTATTTCAAGATTATTTTTTTACTAAGAAGTGATTTTACCTAAATTTCGGAATTCGTCTAGACCAGGGTTGGGCATATTAGATTTTTTTTTATTCGCGAATAATAAAGATACTTATTTAAAATTCGTTTCGAAAATGAATAAAGAATCCCACTGGATTCAGTATCATTTCAAAATGAATAATGAATCCTACTGGATTCAGTATTCATTTAAAAATAAATAATGAATCAAACTGAATTCAGTATTCATTTCAACATAAGTAATGAATCCAACTCGATTCAGTATTCATTCCGCATTCGGATATTATCAAATTGAATAATCTGTATAAATAGACTATGGAAATGGGACAAATATAATGTTTTATTTCTACGCCCATTTCTTCAGTTACTAAAAACTCAGAGCGCGATTTCCCTTAGTCAAATATAATGTAATCGGACGATAATGTTTCAATAGAATAAACATGTTTTCTGTCAATTTTTCCAGATTATTCAATTTGATGATATGCGAATACGGAATGAATACTGAATCGAATTGGATTCACTACTTATGTTGAAATCAATTGGATTCATTATTCATTTTCGGAACGAATACTGAATCCAACTGGATTCATTATTTATTCTCAGAACGAATACTGAATCGAGGTCGATTCATTATTGAAAACAAAAATGAATATCCATCTGACATGTATTCAGTATTATTTTCCTACTCCAATGCTTTTAGTATTCGAGTAGGAAAATAATTACCCGTAATGCACTCATCAATTATTTCATCCAAAAACGCTGACGCTCCGCTTGCACTTTTCATCCACAAAATTGCACCGAACATCGCCATACACCGTTGCCAATTAACGAAGTGTCTGAAATAACTCCAAACTCGAAACTTGTAATAATATTGCACTTGAATACTTGCAATAACAATTATTACATCGTAAAATATTCGACTTGAATTTTTTACTTCGTAGAATTGCATATACGGGAGCTCGATGAGCGTTCATGAAGCTAGCAGTCCTCGTATATTAAGCCCTCGAGCAGACTGTAGATCCGTGGGATATGGGGCGAAAACGTTTGCGTACTACAGCAGGGAGTATGTCATACCCCTCTCATCCTACATTTCGCGCGTTTCGCGTCGGGTATGGGCTAGGGCGGACTTAGCAGGCCACAAATCTACCTTGAGTTGAGCCCCTAAACTGCCATGGTACATATTTCCAACAGCCAAGCACCGCCAGGCGAAGCAACAGAGCTCCGGGGAGCCAAGATCTTCACGCTATATATGTAGGCACGCTATATACGTGCATACGCTTTTATATATACACTAGAGGAATTAAGTCTGGATGCTCTTAACATTTTTTTTGCTTCTGCATTTATTACGTTATAATCACTTATATTTAATATTCTTATCAAAGTAGGCTTTTTAAGGCAAATATGAAGTAGAAACATTATAAATACGTCAAAAACATTAAAGTATGTTTAATTTCTAATTAAAAGTGTCCAGAATTAATTCCACTAGTGTATATATATATATATATATATATATATATATATATATATATATATATATATATATATATTAGGGTGGCCCAAATTTCAGCTGTATTTTTTTGCCTTTTTCTCACCATCAAATTATCTTAGAATATCCAAAAAAATATTTAGAGATCGCTCAAGCTCCCAAAAATTCAAGTTTTCATTAAAAAATCAATTTGTTTTTTTCGTTCACTTCTCACCCATGAATTTTACGCTTTATAATTTTTAAATTAAGCTCGCGAAAGCTCTTGCCGGCCAATGAATATTTAGTGATCGCTCAAGAGCTTCGAAATGTCCAATTGTTGCGATTTTTTTCTCTTCCCACTCATAAATTTAACACTTTGTAACATTTTCAAAACAATCAATGGGTTTTTTTTCATTAGAAACGGTTTTTTTTTAAATTTCTTCACAGTTCTAACCCGATAAAACGGGGGACCTATTTATGAGAACAAAGATTATAATTTCTGAGTTAGTAGTGGGGGACTTTGAAAAATCTGTGCCTACAGAAAAAAGATTGTTTAAAAAATTTTAGAAAGCGTTAAACTTCAAAAAACGACAAGTGAAGAAATAAAAGCATAGCTGGACGTCAGGAAGAAACAATTTTATTGTATTTTATAAGGAGACTATTGTCACTTTCCAAAAAGTGACACGCGAGTAGGAATATCGCAAAAAAACGATTATGGACAAGGTTCCCTGGGGACTAAAAAAAATAGGAGAATCAATCACAAGAAAGGAAATCATTCAAAAGGAATTTATTCTCATTGATGATCGTAAGTTCGTGCAAAGTATCACGAACCATTGTTTGGGAAATGTTTTTGAAAAAAGATCATTAAAAAAAACTTGTAAGTATCGTTGTACTTTATAAAGCACACTTTAAATGCCTTTTATAAAAAGACGCGGCAATTTCGCAAAAAAATTCCTATATATTCGCAATTTTTGAAAAATTTCCCATAACTTCCAAATTTTAAAAAATTGCTATAAATTACCTATTTTAAAAAATTTCCCATAAATTATCCATTTTTTTCAAAAATTTCCCATAAATTCCCAATTTTGACAAAATTTTTCCACAAATTCCAATTTTTTTTTAATTCCCCATTTTCAAAGATTTCCCATATATTCCCAATTTTCAAAAAATGCTCAATTGTTGAAAATTTTCCAAGTTTCAACAATATCTCATCAAAATCACAATTTTAACGGCAATTTTCGAAAAAATGACACGCGAGTAGATTGCAAAAAATTGCAACAAAAAAATACTTCAAGGTCCCCCAAGGAGTAAAAAAAGCAGAATATGAAAAGGCACGATAGAGCTTTTTTTTATCTTTCAAATAGCACCTCGAATATCCGTAGGGCGCGTTTGTTTCGTTGGCTGAGATCGCGGCAATTTTCGTCCCGAGAAATTCGTAAAGTACAGCCGTATTTTCCGGCGGAAGTGTACCTCCGCGGATATGTGGGAATGTACACAGCGAAAGCGGCGAAAAGCACGAAGTGAGAGAAACACGCGGTCGAATTAGGGCGGGCCGCGAAGGGCCGAGAGAGCCTTCATCGCTCATCCGGCCAAGCTCTTATATCCTGTTCGCCACGTCCGCGTGTGGAACGCGCGAAAGCTCCGGAGCGAAATTTCGCATATAGTGAACGAGCTTTCCCGTCGAGGCCAGCGCATAGGCGGGAACGAGACGCCCACGAAAGAGACGCATGTGTTTCGAGTTCATTTCGACTTGCGCGCGCGCGACAATCGCGATAGGGTGACGCAAATTCGCTCGAGAATTATTATTATCATCATCGTCGTTGCGTTCACGAGAGCTTGTGTTTTCTCGAGTCTTAAGGCGGCTAGAAGACGAAAGAAAAGACGCTAGAATAAGCGGTGGGGATTTCGAGGACGCAAACGTTCGCGTTACTGTAATATTTTATACGATCTTGGTCTTGCACCCTGGTGGAATTATCAGGATAATTTATTGCCGACCGCATTAAGATTTGATTTATCTCGTTTGGGAAAAACAAATCGTTGGCTCTCTTCGTTACTTCGACTATTATATGGGAGTATATATACAGGGTGTCCCTCGTATCTCTGACACCTGAAATAACTCGGTAATTATTGACGTCACGAAAAAATTTTCCAGACAAAAGTTGTACGGTGTGAAGGGGGCCATCAAATGCGACCAATTGTTTTTATTTCGGTCGAGGCGCTGATGGCACAATGAAGGTCACCTCCACTTTTTTAAATGGTATGGTACATTTCTTTTTCAACCATCTTGCGGGTTCAAGGTCATTCAAGGTCAGTATTGACCATAAAAATCAAAATATCTCGGATCACTACTAAATTTTTGGGTTATTTTAATAGGTGACCTTGAATGACCTTGAACAACTTTGACCCAGTAATGTTTTTTATGCGGTTTGAGGTGCTCCACAAGATGGTTGAAAAAAAATGTACCGTACCATTTAAAAAAGTGGAGGTGACCTTCACTGTGGGTCAGCGCCTCCAGCGAAATAAAAAAAAATGGTCGCATTTGATGGCCCCCTTCATACCGTACAACTTTTGTCTGGACCCTTTTTTTGTGACGTCGATAATTACCGAGTTATTTCGGGTAGCAGAGGTAAGAGGGACACCCTGTATATACAGGGTGGCCCAAAAGTGACGTCCGAAAGGAGAGTCTAGATGCCTCATTTAAGTACCTACTCGAGTCACCCCCATGTATGTCCTATGATCTTTGTTAATTTTCAACATAAAAGTAAATACATTTTTTCGCGTTTTCATGTAACGTATATTTTTGTATTTATCTCTTTTGTGTATGTACTTTCCTGTTAGAGGTTTTTTTTATAGCTTTTTTTTAAGGCGTCATTAAGACTAGTATATAAGTATTCTTTTCTTCATCTGAAATTTAGTGACTAATCCTCTCAAAACTATTTTTCAAACGGTTTATGAAAAACTAAGGCATTTACGTTAGTGTACAGTTGGTAATTCATTTATTGCTCAACAGTGCAATTCATAACGATAACACAAGTTAAAAAATTGCGAGGAAAGAACATACACAAAAGAGAAAAATAAGAAAATGCTATTCTTTCGAAAAGCTAAAAGGATCATAGAACATGTACGGGGGTGATTCCGATAGGCATTAATACGAGGCATCTGGATTTTTTTTTGCACGTTACTTTTTGGGCCACCCTGTATATATATTTTTTCTCAACGGAAAATTGAAGTATGTTAAGAAAAAGAAAGTTTTGCAAAATTTGAGGATTCTAAAGAATTTTTTTATTAGTGCTCAAACGCCTTTCTCAAGTTTTTTTTTTTCATGATTATCGGAGTATTATTTTTTTCATCTTGATGCAGCAAATATTAGTGCGTGATCCAATGTAAGCCTTGATTTAATTTTCTCTGTAACAATACACAATTTTTATTTTAATATTTTTTTTACCATAAACAATTTGTATTTGCAGATTAAGAATTAATATATGTAATTCGGTTTTGAAAATGATATCAACCACTTGATGAACAAGAACACGATGTTTACACCACTGAACGTCTAATAAGTATGTGTGTTTTTTTGGAGTAATATGTTGTTTTGGAGTAAGAAAACAAAGTCATACGGATTCGAGAGTTACAAACCGCGGCACTGTTGACGCTACTGCACCTTTGTTTCTCTGAATGTCCGTGAGTTCTTTTCGCGATTCATTTGACTGTTTGCAGTAGTTGCTGTATTGAGGTACGTCAAAGTACGCGTAAAAATAAAAATGTAAAAAATGATCGCGAGTTTAAACGATAGGGAAAGTGCCGAAATTTATCTGATTGGGTCGGAAATCGAAGAATTTGTGGAGCGAAAATTACCCACGAATAGAGAAGCATTAAGTCTATTCTTTCACCATCATAATACTCTTAAATTTTCTGTTCGAGAGAGTATACAAAACCTAAATGGACGCACTCTCTTCCAAGCCATGGTGAGGAGTGGGTGGAGAGTGTCCAACGATGAGTCGAGGATTACAAAGACTGAAAAGTTATGTTTGAGATATGGGATAAAACCAAAAAAAAAAAATAAGGAAATTGTGAGGTGTTAACGAGAAAAAGATACTGTATTTTAAAATTGAATAAAATATAAAAACAAAGGAAAATATAATACAAAGATGGTTTTTTGTGGAGAGGTAGGAATTTCTAGAGGAGCCTTTTTTCTTCAACACGGGTCTGCGTCAAAAGAAAAGGTAGGATATGTGTTTTTTCCCTTCTACACCGTACGGCGTAAAAAGAGGAAAAAACGATATGCTTGGATATGGAGAGGTAACGGGTCTGCGACACTCTCCGACGCGTGCACGAGCTGCGAACGCGTCTGTTTTTTCCAGCCAGGTTCGTAGCCGGTGGTCGGGTTATATTCCCGACCAACGCTACCAACGGTTATGGGAAAGCGCGGAACAGGGCGCCGACCCTCGGGCGCTACGCGAACTACGCACGACGCTCGGTCGTCGCGTGCGGCCGAGGTGGGTCGAGCGCGGTCGACCGGAGCCGAGCGCGCTGCCGTGTACCGAGCGCGCCATGTGCCCCGCGAGGGAAAGGTTGGGTAAAACGTTTTCACAATGGCGGTGCCGCGGAACGCCGGGCACCCGTTGAGCTAGCCTATGACACGCGGGTAACCCCGAGCTGTCATAGGCGAGCTGTACATTTATTTCGTACTTGTTCTGTGCGCGTGTTTTTATCGATACACTCTGTGCGCGTGATTTTATCGATACATTCTGTGCGCGTGATTTTTCTTCCTTTGTTTAGGTGGATTACGGACCATCATCGAGGGATTTCGCCCGCGTATCGGGTAAGTGTGCGCGGGCTCGTCGCGCAACGCCGGTAAGTATTTTACTCTTATAATAATTAAAAGAAAAGAAAAAACGTAATAGCGGTAGTTGTGAGGGGGGGGGGGGGTATTTACGCGTGTGAACTAATACTAAGGGGCAGGGGGGAGTCATGACTTGATTGTTAAGGGGAGGATATTTTCCAACAAGAGTGACAGCCGGAGGTTAGATACAGAGAGGGGATTTATTTACAGGGTAATAAGGGGGATGAACCGTGGGGATGCATGTCGGGTGACGGCAGGGTCATCTGCGAGGTATTAATCTTTCATCGACCCTTCCAGGTGCAGTGGCAGTGTCCAGTGTCTTCGCAAGGGCTCCCCGCAGAGGAGCACACCGATGCGTCGCCAGAGCCGTCCTCGGCGAGGGCGTGCTTTCTTCGAAGGAAGCCATCGGTCATCGAAGGACTCGTCGAGGACTTCGCTGCAGGAGATTTGCCCCGGAGGGCTTGCCGAGGGACCTTGCTGCAGGATATTTGCCCCGGAGGGCTTGCCGAGGGACCTTGCTGCAGGAGATTTGCCCCGGAGGGCTTGCCGAGGAACTTCTAAATACGAGTAGCCATGGACGCATGGTGCTCTGAGTTTTTCTCGGCCGGAGGATCGTTCCGGAAGAAATTAGGGGTATGTGGACCGTGGGGAACGTGCGGACAACAAATGCCCCCCCCTAATGATCCGGTCGATCCCTGGTCGATGGTTTATTTCGTGGTTTCCTCGGTCGCAGCTGGTACCGAGGGCCGCGATGCTCGGTAATTCCGGTTTTTAGCGTGGACGGAATTTCGTTCTTGCGTTCTCTTGGCCGGCCTCTTTTGCGCGGCGGGTTCAGTGGTGTTGGCACCTCAATCGGCGCCTGGTGACATTCTTCAGAGCTTGCCTTAGGGTTCAGCTCGTCTCTGGGGAAAGTGTCGTGATGGGGAACCTCAATCGGTTCCTGGGGGTTTCCCGATGACTCCATCTCCGGGTTCGATGGGTCTGTTGCGAGAGTGGTGGTGGGAAGGACCTCCATTGGCCCTTCCACGTGCTCCGGAGGATCGGGTGTCGACCGCTGGAGACTGGTGGAGGATTGAGCCAGTCCTGGCTCGTTTGTGGTATGGTGGGTTGCAGAATCGTCCGTCTGCATTGCTGAGTGTGCCGGCTTTAGGAGATTACCGTGCACCTTACGGGCGTCGTTGTCCCGCTGGATTGTGTAGATTTCTGCTCCAAGGACCGCGCGGATTTGGTATGGTCCATTCCATACCGGCGCGAAACCTGCGTGGAACCCTTCGGACGCCTTCGACAGTGGGTGTTGCCTGGCGTATACCCAGTCGCCTACTTGGTAGTGACTGGGGGTTGGGCCGGCAGCGTACCGCTGCTGGTACTTGTGCTGTCGGTCCCGGATGACCCGAATCGTTCGCTCGTGGTCGGTACTTGCATTAGTGTCGTCGTTGGGGAACTGCCAATCCCCGGGGCGTCGAAGGTTTTTCCCCAGGAGGGCCTCGCTGGGGGTGAGCCCGGTGGCAGCATTCTGCCTCGTTCGAAGTCCGAATAAGACCTTTGGCAGATAGAGGTCCCAATCCCGATGAGGCTGGTCCCGTAGATGTAGTCTCAATCCCTTTTTTAGTTCCTGGTTACGCCGTTCTGTGGGGTTGGCGCGGGGATGGTAGATAGCCGTCGTCCAGTGCTGGACATGCCACCGATCGCACGCGTCCTTCCACTGTTGGCTGGTGAATTGGGGCCCGTTGTCGCTGAGGAGAGACTTAGGATACCCCCAGCGGGCGAAGACCTCGTTTTCCAGGAGTTTCGTGATGTGGCGGGTCTCGGACGATCCTAGGGGGAAGGCTTCTACCCATCTCGTCATTAGATCGGTGACCACCAGTAAGAACCGTTTCCCCCTTCCAGATCGGGGGTACGGGCCCATGAGGTCCAGGGCGACCGTTGACCAAGGTTTAGTAGGCCGGTGCGGTCGAAGTTGATCTTTGTGCCCCGGGCGGGAAGCTTTCGTGCAAGCGCACAGATGGCACCGGCGAACGTACTCGCGCACGTCCCTACGCATGTGGACCCACGTAAATCGCTGCTGTATGGCCCGTAGGGTTTCGTCGGCACCCGGATGTCCGGCCAACGGTGCGTCGTGATATTCGTAGAGTATCTTGGATTTAGTAGCTTCCGGCACTAGGATCCTCCAGTCGTCCCAGACCCGCTTGTGGAGTCCACCATCGATAATTTGATAGTCGTGATTGAAATCTTGGCCGTTCAGGATGGCAACGATTCGGCATATCGAGGGGTCTTCTTGCTGATCGTGGATAGCGGTATCGACCACGGTAGGGCCGGTGACGCCAAAGATATCGGGAACCAGAGTCTGATGCGGTGGTTGGACGTTTTCCGGTGGGAGGACATTATCCACTTCCGGTGGGCTCTCCGGAGTCGGTTCCTCGGGGTGTGTTGACAGGGCGCCGGGTAATTCATGCGTTCGTCCCGGTACGTGCTCGATGGTGAATTTCAATTCCTCCAGCAGAATAAACCAGCGGCTTAGTTTCGGTTTTTCGTTTTTGAGGCGATGAAGCCAGGTGAGTGCACGTCTATCGGCGCGCAGCACGAACGGTCGATCTTCGAGATAACCACGATACCTTTTGACGGCCCAGATTATTGCGAGGCAGTCCTGCTCATAGGCGTTATATCGGGCCTGGGTACCATCGTATTTGGCGCTGGCGTAGCTGATGACGAGTTTTTCCTTATTCGAGTTTTCCTGGTACAACACAGCGCTCATCCCGATTTTGCTTGTGCTCGTTTGCAGGATGAACATGAGGTCGGGATTGGGCCTGCTGAGGGCGAGGGGTTTCTGGACTTCCCTCCTGATTGCTTTCAGTGCGTTTTCGGCCTCGGGAGTCCAGGTGAATTTTCGTTTCCCTGCCAGGAGAGATGTGATCGGTGACGCTAGGGTGGCAAAATTTGGGATGTATTCCCGAAGCCAGTTACACGTCCCTATAAACTTTTGGACGTCACGTCTCGTTTTGGGCGTATCGAATTTTAGTAGAGCGTTGACGTGCTCGTCTTGGGCTTTATTGCCGTCGGTGGATACAGTGTGCCCCAGGTAGGCCAATTCCGTTTTACCGAAGTGACATTTGCTGACGGAGCAGGTTAGCTGGTGGATCGCCAAGCGCTCGAAGACTATCGCCAGATGGCGAAGGTGGTCCTCCCAAGTGTCGGAGTATATAATTATATCGTCTAGGTAGACGATACAGATGGTACCGACGCACCCGACGAGCACTTCCTGACTCATCAGGCGTTGGAATGTGTTTGGAGCGTTCTTGAGCCCGAACGGCATCACTCGGAATTGGAAGGTGGCGCCGTCGGGGGTCGTGAAGGCAGTCAGCCTTTTTGCGTCCGGATCCATGGGTATTTGCCAATACCCGCTCTTCAGGTCTATTGTCGAGAAGATCTTTGCCGTTCCCAGAGCCTTCAGAGCGTCGTGGATCTTTGGTATGGGTTGCATGACGTCCTCGGTGATGGAGTTCAGTCTGCGGTAATCCACGCAGAATCGTGGTTGACCATCCCTTTTAGTTACTATAACTATAGGTGAGTTATAGGGGGAGGTACATGGCTCGATAATCCCTTCATCGAGCATGGAGGATACTTGCTCCCGTATGATTCGGCGTTTGGCGGCGGAGTATCCGTAGGGGGCAAGACGGAATGACTGATCGGTGGTCAGCTTGATCGCGTGCTTGGTACTCTGCGTTTGAGATAAGCCGTTGGCGGAATCGAAGATTTGGTCGTAGGCTCGCAGGAGAGCCTCGAACTTGGGTTGATATTCGGGGGGGAAGCTATGCTGTACGGATTCCAGGTTGAAACCGTTAGTTCTCGGCTGTGGTATGGAAGCGTTGACCAGCTTCACTGAGAAACGCTCGTGGCTCCCGAGATATAGTACGTCGTTCCCCAGGTCGGCGATGGTTCTTTGTTGTTTCAGCCAAGGATGCCCTAGGATAAGGGGCTCTCGAGCTTCCGGTGCTACCCATGCGTCCGCGTCGAACTGGTGCCCTTGAATGGCGAAGCTAATTCGTGTTAACCCCGTGAGTGCCATTTTATTATTTCGCCCGGCCAGATTGGCGGTGGACGAGCCCGAAGTGATCGGGTGGCCGGGGGGTAGACAGTTCGGATGAACGAAGCAGTGGCTCGCGAAGGTGTCCACGGCGGCGCATACCTCCTTGCCCTGGATGATGACCCAGACATGAGGTAGTTGGTGTTGCCCCGTAGCGGTATCTGTGATTCCTACTTCTGGTTGGAGGCGGCGGGACGGGGTGGATCCGCCGCCCGAGGCGAGTTTCCCGACTCCTGACTGGCAGACTTCCGTTGGGCGAGAACTGGGCAGTCCCGGTGAAAATGTTTTTCTGGGCAATGCCAACATTGAGGCCGAGAAGTACCGTCTGCGGGGGATTTCGTCAGTCTTTCAATTTTGAGCGGTTCCTCCCTTTTTGATCGCGATGGGGGAAGGGGCTCGGTCCAATCATATTCGGCCTCCATAGCCTTCGTCATCAGGGCGGTGAGAGTCTTCGGATTTGACGGTCGAATTGCCATCCGGAGGTTCGGTCGAAGGAGCTCGAGGAGCGTGGCGACCCTCATGGTCTCCGGTTCGTCGGCCCGGATCCGTTGATATAGGAGATATTTTTGCTGTAGAAATATTCCGGCTCCCTCACGTTCGCCTTGTTTGCGAGAGAACAGCTGCCCGTTTAGTCTGGAGATGATGACGGGGCTATCGTAACGGCCGAGAAGGAGTTCCTTGAATTTCGACCAGTCGAAGTCCAAGGGCTGGTAGACGGTCCACCACCGTTCGGCGTCTCCACGAAGACCGTTGGTAGCGGTTTGAGTTCGACTGATGGCCGGGGTGCTGGTTGCAGAAAAGTATTCCTCGCATCGACGCAGAAATAATTTCGGATCCTCGTAGTCGCTTCCGCTGTATGTGGGCATTGGCGGTGGAGGCGGTGCCCCGTGTTGGAGGAGGCGCAACAAGGGTTCCCATGTGGTAAATGCGTCTGGAGGTGGCGCTGTTGGAATGGTGACGCAAGGGTTAACCGTTGCTCCTTGCGGTTCTCCGTGGGGAGGCATTTTCCCCGAAGCGTCCTGGTCGGCCATGGTAGGCGTAATTGTCCGAGACGATGAGGTGGTAGAAATGTTGGGCGCCACCGGGTTTTTAATCACTCCCGGAAGTGATTGCTCTTGGGAAGAGTGGAGTTCCGCAAGGTGTTCCGAAGTCCGAGTAGGTGTTCTCTTCATCGGGATTTTGCGAGGACGTCCGACAGGTCGTCGGGGTACATCCTCGGGTTCGGTGGGAGTGAGCATGAATCTCATAGGTGTTGGTTAGGTGATTTAGCCATTTAAACCGTTGATGCCCCACGTTGGGCGCCAAATGGACGCACTCTCTTCCAAGCCATGGTGAGGAGTGGGTGGAGAGTGTCCAACGATGAGTCGAGGATTACAAAGACTGAAAAGTTATGTTTGAGATATGGGATAAAACCAAAAAAAAAAAATAAGGAAATTGTGAGGTGTTAACGAGAAAAAGATACTGTATTTTAAAATTGAATAAAATATAAAAACAAAGGAAAATATAATACAAAGATGGTTTTTTGTGGAGAGGTAGGAATTTCTAGAGGAGCCTTTTTTCTTCAACACGGGTCTGCGTCAAAAGAAAAGGTAGGATATGTGTTTTTTCCCTTCTACACCGTACGGCGTAAAAAGAGGAAAAAACGATATGCTTGGATATGCTTGGTAACGGGTCTGCGACACTCTCCGACGCGTGCACGAGCTGCGAACGCGTCTGTTTTTTCCAGCCAGGTTCGTAGCCGGTGGTCGGGTTATATTCCCGACCAACGCTACCAACGGTTATGGGAAAGCGCGGAACAGGGCGCCGACCCTCGGGCGCTACGCGAACTACGCACGACGCTCGGTCGTCGCGTGCGGCCGAGGTGGGTCGAGCGCGGTCGACCGGAGCCGAGCGTGCTGCCGTGTACCGAGCGCGCCATGTGCCCCGCGAGGGAAAGGTTGGGTAAAACGTTTTCACAATGGCGGTGCCGCGGAACGCCGGGCACCCGTTGAGCTAGCCTATGACACGCGGGTAACCCCGAGCTGTCATAGGCGAGCTGTACATTTATTTCGTACTTGTTCTGTGCGCGTGTTTTTATCGATACACTCTGTGCGCGTGATTTTATCGATACATTCTGTGCGCGTGATTTTTCTTCCTTTGTTTAGGTGGATTACGGACCATCATCGAGGGATTTCGCCCGCGTATCGGGTAAGTGTGCGCGGGCTCGTCGCGCAACGCCGGTAAGTATTTTACTCTTATAATAATTAAAAGAAAAGAAAAAACGTAATAGCGGTAGTTGTGAGGGGGGGGGGGTATTTACGCGTGTGAACTAATACTAAGGGGCAGGGGGGAGTCATGACTTGATTGTTAAGGGGAGGATATTTTCCAACAAGAGTGACAGCCGGAGGTTAGATACAGAGAGGGGATTTATTTACAGGGTAATAAGGGGGATGAACCGTGGGGATGCATGTCGGGTGACGGCAGGGTCATCTGCGAGGTATTAATCTTTCATCGACCCTTCCAGGTGCAGTGGCAGTGTCCAGTGTCTTCGCAAGGGCTCCCCGCAGAGGAGCACACCGATGCGTCGCCAGAGCCGTCCTCGGCGAGGGCGTGCTTTCTTCGAAGGAAGCCATCGGTCATCGAAGGACTCGTCGAGGACTTCGCTGCAGGAGATTTGCCCCGGAGGGCTTGCCGAGGGACCTTGCTGCAGGATATTTGCCCCGGAGGGCTTGCCGAGGGACCTTGCTGCAGGAGATTTGCCCCGGAGGGCTTGCCGAGGAACTTCTAAATACGAGTAGCCATGGACGCATGGTGCTCTGAGTTTTTCTCGGCCGGAGGATCGTTCCGGAAGAAATTAGGGGTATGTGGACCGTGGGGAACGTGCGGACAACAACCTTATCGACAAAATAACAAATATTTGGGGCGAAACCGGAATAGGAATTTCTCAATCTTGCATCAATTTTAAAAGGTTACAAAAATTACGATTGGAGTGGGCAGCATCGAAAAAAATTATTTCCGGAAAAATCAAACTCAATCTTTCAACGAAAATCTCCTTCAACATAAGGTGGATAAATTATTTGAATTATATTATTATGATGTCTATTGGCGGGGAAAAAAAATTGGTGAAAAATCGAAAAAAAAAATAAGTAAGTCGTTTGAGCACTACCTTAAAAAAATGTTTGGACCTCTCAAATTTTGTATAGATTACTTTTTCATAACGTAGTAACATTTTCCGTTGAGTACCGCGGAAAAAAAATTAATTTCTTTTTTGAACCACCCTAATATGTATATATATATATATATATATATATATATATATATATATATATATATATATATATATATATATATATATATATATATATATAAGTATGTATGTATGCATATACGTGTATATATTTATATATGTACCACGATTTTTCTATCGCTACTGCATATAAAGCGCACGGATAAAAAATACAGGAGCGCACCACTAAGCAATTTCCCTCCAACGCGAGAGCGCAAATGAAATTATCGTACTCACCGGCGAAGACGGCCGTGCTGTTATGCAAAGGATCGTAGGGACAAAGACCCAAGCCATCGGTTTCGCGATCGCTGCCCACGTAAACGCCATCCTGGAAAAGAACGCGAAGAGAAAAACGTTTAACGTTAGCGTGTACCTCTACGAAAAACTCCGGAGCTAGGTCTCTTGTACAAGAAACCGGGAAGATAAAAAAAAAGATAAATTAAGAGACGAAAGCTTATAAAGAGGGGAGAAAGTAGCGGGAAAGAGACAACCAGATGACGACGTTGAAGTTTGCCTCGTCAGTCAAACTCAAAATATTGTAAATTGACCAAGTTGCAGACGATTAAGTGAGAGCAGGTAGCGCAACGATTTACGTACCCTAAAACTTTTAGTCGCGTTTTTCTCGTTCTGACTGGAATCATATCTTTAGCTATGATTGGCCGATTATTGATTTTAGAAAACCAACATTTCCGTAATTGCAGTAGCTATCGTTGTACGTAGCCGTTCTTTAAATTGACTATTTTTTAAACTCCTGAATATAAGCGCATAAAAAGTTGCCACAATCCCACTTTTTCTTCAACACCCGCCATTTTACGAGATGTTTTTTTTTTTCGAAAAAAATCTAAGAACTACATTTGAATAGATTAAAACATTTTTTTATTTTTAGTTTTCAGTATTTTCAGAGTTATCGATCCGGCCGTTAGATCACATTTTTTCATACAGAGACTCCAATATACCTCAATAACGTTGTTAATTTTTAATTTTTTAACATAAAAATTTACACGAAATGAGTTTAATGTGTGCTTAATAACATACCTTTTTTCCAAACTCCAAATAAATAATCTCGTGGTCAAAATAAATTCAGAAAAGGCGCCCTTTTTCGGCCCGTCACAGTGTCCTCTCTTAACCCTTCCTTGGCTCACTTATATTTGGCCACGGCTTTGTCACACCGGATCAATTTGACCCGGATAGTACTTCATCCACCTGCCCTTAACAACCTTTAGGTCGGTTTTTATTGAAAAAAATCCGGCATAGACTTTAAACATTTCTTAATATGTCTGCATAATTAAAATTCGGAAAGTATAAAATTTGGTTGTTGCAAATAATTATTGAAAACTGTTAATTTTCGGAAAGTGAGCATTTGGTTTCAAATTCGTCGGGGTCAAAATGACCCAGTGTGTCAAGGAAGCGTTTAGACGGCTGTGTCGGCAACGGAAGTTAGGTTAGATTAGCAAAGTGTAATGCAATAGGATAGGGTTCAATTGGGAAAGGTGATACGTAAAAACCCGCAAGGGTATACGTTGGAACTTAGAAAATAATCATACGTAATTTTAATATAAATTGAATTCATGTGAATATTATATTTAACATGAATTTCAAAACACTAAAATTGAATATATATATATATATATATATATATATATATATATATATATATATATATATATATATATATATAGTGTCCCTCTTATCTCTGCAACCCGAAATAACTCGGTAATTATCGACGTCACAAAAAAATGTCCCAGACAAAAGTGGTACGGGGTGACGGGAGCCATCAAATGCGACCATTTTTTTTAAATTTCGGTAGAGGCGCTGATGCACAGTGAAGGTCACCTCCACTTTTTTTTTATTTGAATGGTACATTTGTTTTTCAACCATTTTGCGGAGTACCTCAAGCTGCATAAAAATATTAGGGGGTCAAAGTCGTTCAAGGTCATTCAAGGTCAGTATCGATGATACAAATCTAAAGATCTCGGATCACTATCAAATATTTGCTTATGATCCGAGATATTTAGATTTGTATTTCATTTTAATAGGTGACCTTGAATGACCTTGAACGCCTTTAACCCCCTAATGTTTTTTATGCGGCTTGAGGTGATCCACAAGATGGTTGAAAAAAATGTACCATTCCATTTGAAAAAGTTGAGTTGACCTTCACTGTACGTCAGCGCCTCTACCGAAATAAAAAAAAATTGGTCGCATTTGATGGCCCCCCTTTACACCGTACAACTTTTGTCTGGAACATTTTTTTGTGATGGCGATAATTACCGTGTTATTTCGGGTGGCAGAGATGAGCGACACCCTGTATATATATACACACACATATATATATACGGAAAGTCACGAAGGAATGTTGTGCAGCACTTTCCGCGGGCGCGAACAACTCTCGTACTATTCGTATGCAGCTCGTTCAACCCTTGCTCTTTTTCTCCTTAACTTGCCTCATTTTCTTTTACTTATCTCGCGGTTTTTTTTTCCTCCACCAAATGACGTGCAGCCGAAAAAAAAGCGCGCTAAAAAACGCGGTACGTACAATCTAGCGTTCTCCTAAGGAAGAGCACGGGGTTTATCGGAGGTAACGAGGCAATCCGTCGAGAGTCCTGCCAATGGCTCGTAAAAGCGGAAGTTGCGAGAGCTGCACGCTCCGACTTCGTGCCATCTCCGAACTTTTTTCGCGATCGCGCTTCTTTTTTCCGACTCATTTATTTTTCTCTCCTTTCAATGGAGGGTGCTTGTAGTCCAGTAAAAGAGACGAAAACCCAATATTTTTTAGCGTGGAATATGAATTTTTTGACCGAAGGTAGGTGGTTGCATATTGAGAGTAACCCCAATAAAATATTGTTCCTCAACTCGCCCCAACCATAAAAAATAGGGGTTGAAAACATAAAAATCGCCGGCGCCGTATCGCCGTTTCAAAAAACTTTGGTTTGAAACATTTTTTGATCGGGCTATTAATTATCGAGATACGGCGATTTTTAAATTTTCAACCCCAATTTCTTAGGGTTGGGGCGAGTTGAGGGGCAACATTTTATTGGGGTTACTTCCAGTATACAGTCTACCTTCAGTCAAAAATTCATATTCTACGCTAAAAAGTGCTGGGTTTTCGTCTCTTTTACTGGACTATTGGGTTCGTTGGGTCACTGACGCAGCGGCCATTGCACGTGCGCACTGATACGAAATAAATTGCGATTAATTCCTGATTACGCGCTAACGGAATAAATCAAAACTGAACGTTTTCGAAAAGTGGGCAATGCCGAAATACGACGAGAGATGACAATTTATGAATTTTGTGCAAACGGGCCCGGTAAACGAGCTTGAAATTTGCACGAAAATATATATATATGCGTGCGTGTATCGTGCACTCGGTATTATTTGTAGATCATTCCACAAATTCGATAAACCTACGCGCGACTATTTGAATACGGGATTTAATCCGCGCGCGGATACTCCGATGCAGTAAATTCGAGGCTATGATCGCGTCAGTTGCTTTGAACGGTAAAGCGAGACCGTTAGCCCGCAAGTATGCAGAACCGAATGATATTGTATTTCGTCGAAAATACGAACGATTCGATGATTTATCAGTGGTTGGCAAATTGAATCAGAGGATTTGAACTGAGCTGTCATTCGGCTGCTCGAAATTCCAATACGTCACGAAATGGCTTCCAAAATAGTTCCCAATCAAGGGCTCCCACCTAATTGACATTTTTGAAAACTTCGGTTTTGGGTTCTTGACGGATTCTTATATTATAACGCTTTGAAAATATTTTCGGAAATTTTCAAATCGATTCGTGAAAAATTGAGGAAGTTACGGGCGTTTGTAGGGAGGTTCCACGAACCGGCGAACTTCAAACGCGTTTTTCACCAAATGACTGCTGACCACGATATGTCAGAAATCACCGTACCGATCAACGACAAATTTTACAAGATTCTTTTACATATCAAGAAGCAGCGTTTGAACGAACGCATTTTTTTCGATGCAAAGTTTTTTTTTATCAACGAAAATATAGCGTTTTTTTCACCGAAAGCCGATTATTTCACTTTGGACCGCGGCCATTATTTCAAAAATCAATATTTTAAAAGTGCTAATATTAGCACTAGATAATTTCATGTAAAAACTAAATGGGTTTGATTTTTTGTGTTTCGGCCCTTTTGTCAAAAAATCAATATTTTAAACGTGCTAATATAGGCACTAGATAATTTCGTGTAAAAACTAAATGTTAGCTTTTTTATTTTCAAAGACGTTTTTCAACCAGCAGTCTGCACGACCTATTGTATCTACCATATTTTTAAATATTATTGAATATGAAAGTTGTAAAAGATATTTGAAACTCATACTCATGGTCTTTAATGTAAAGTAAAAAAAATTGAAAACCTCTACACGTTTTCTCAAAAAAACGTTCACACCATTTCTATTTTTTTCCGACCACGAGCTAGGTGTAACCTGCAAGAACTACCGCGATGCCATAACATCCATCGAGATATTATACCCTGGAACCTCAAAGTTAATTTTGGCAAACGAATCGAAACGGTTTTTTGCCCCCTCAATACGGCGACGTGTTGCCTTCAAGAAATACATGGATTTTTTCTTACGAAATTGTGAATTTTTTGCGCACAAGCGCGTATAAAACTGCAAACTTACGACAAGCCACCCTGCAGCGATACACCCTTTTTTCTTTTGCGTTTTTCTCAAAAATGTGTTTCACAAAACGATGTGAGTCGTGTCTCAAAATCTACTCATTCGGTTCACTCTATCGTACAACCGGATGAATTTTTAATATGTTTGTCCACTTGTTAATAACAAATAACTAAAGTTTTTGTTGTGTAAAATCGAACTTTTTTTCGCAGCCTGCCATTTTCGTAATTTTCAAAATTTCAAAAAAGTATCCGGTAATACCAAACTTTCATTATTATATCAAGAGTACATTTTTCATTTTAGTTAACCCTAGTTGCCAGAACCACCTACACCGATTGTCCATGCAGCCTTTTGTTTGAATAATCATAATAAGTTCATTGTTTATCAATATTTTTCAATAAAAAAACTCAAACTCGGCACGACAATGTATTAATTGTGTGTCAAATGTCGATCTCGTCATCTCAAAAATAGGTGTGACGTCCTAGGATCCTCATAATATGTGTAAATATACATATTATTATGATCACTTCCGTATACATATTATTACGATCACTTGCTTATATAGGTGTGACGTCATTATGATTACACCTACTAATTATGATCACGTGCATATATAGGTGTGATGTCACACCTATATATACCCCCGATATGAGAGTTTCAATTCAATGAGGGATTCTCGTCGCTATCGGATATACAGTTTTTGACACGGAAAGTCATTAGTATACACATATTTTTCAATAAAAAAACTCAATCTCGCCAAGACAATGTACTAATTGTGTGTGAAATGTCGATCTCGTCATCTCAAAAATAGGTGTGACGTCCTAGGATCCCCATAATATGTGTAAATTTACATATTATTACGATCACTTGCTTATATAGGTGTGACGTCACACCTATATATTATGATATATTATGATTTATCTAATATATAGGTGTGACGTCATTATGATTACACCTACTAATTATGATCACGTGCATATATAGGTGTGATGTCACACCTATATATGCACCCGATATGAGAGTTTCAATTCAATGAGGGATTCTCGTCGCTATCGGATATACAGTTTTTGACACGGAAAGTCATTAGTATACACATATTTTTCAATAAAAAAACTCAATCTCGCCAAGACAATGTATTAATTGTGTGTGAAATGTCGATCTTGTCATCTCAAAAATAGGTGTGACGTCCTAGAATCCCTATAATATGTGTAAAAATATACATATTATGATCACTTGCATATATAGGTGTGACGTCACACCTATATGGCTCGCGGAAAGGATACCCGAGACTCGGAAGATTAAGGAACAATCGGCGTTTATTGAGAATCGATTTTCACCAATGAAGCTATGTCTTTATATATATATATAAAGACACACATACACACATGCACTGTGAGGTGCCTCGTTGAATAAAATATTTGAGTTCTACTCGATGAAATGAGTTTTCTCCGATGTCGAATAGCAACGAGGGAAAATAGTGCGCGCTTCGAGAATTGATCGATCGAATTTCTTATTGATCGGCTCCGGTGGCGAGTTTCCTTTTCGCGATAGTTATAGGAGAATCAGAGCGAGACGATCCCTCTTATATATTCTTATAACCAGGAAATAGCGAAGTACACTTATTTTTCACAGCGCCATTTCATTTCCACTCTACTCGCGTCATCTTTTTTTTTTCACGCATGCAAAGTTATCGGGTTTTTACGGCTGTGCACTTTTTCTGTTTCTTTTTTGTTTAGGCTGGATACCACTGTGACGGGGGAAAAGTCGATTTTTTTGCATTTTCTCAAAGTATACATATTCAAGAAGACGTGAAAAAATGTTCATGTTAAAATATTGGAAGTTGACCAAGTTACAGACGATTTAGTGAGAGTAGATGGCGCAACGTTTTATGTATACTAGAAATTTTAAATGCGTTTTTCTCGAAACGACTTTTCTCGACCTGGCCGGAATCGTAACTCTAGCTGCTGTACTTGTCCGATTTTTAATTCTAAAAAACAAAATTTCCGTAACTGCAGTAGCTAGCGATGTGCGGATACTTTTTTTTCAATTGTAGTACTTTTAAGCTCCCGCATATACGTAAAAATTTCGCGGAAATTACTTTTTTATTTTGGAACACCCGCCACTTTACGAAATACTTTTTTTTCCGATAAACGGCTACGTACAAGGGGAATTACATTTATATAGATTATAAAACTGTTTTACGTTTATTTTTCAGGTCAACCATTGTCAAGTTATCCATCCGGCCGTACCTTAGAAACGTTGTTAATTTTTAATTTAATAAAATGAAAATTTACACGAAATAAGTTTAATGTATGCTCAATAAAATACCTTTTTTTCCAAATCTTAAACTAATAATCTAGAAGACAAAAAAATCCCAAAAACGTCCCTTTTTCGGCCAGTCCCAAAAATTGACCGAGTTATGACGATTTTAGTGGAGCAGGTTAGAACGTCCTATTGCGTTACAGCTCTAGCGCCCCGCGGTGGCTTGTACGGTTACTAAGGGCATTGAAATTACTTTTTCCAACCAGGCTGTTTGATTGTTATACGGTGCAGAAATCGCAGATTCAAGGTACGAAAAATAATTGTGATTTTATCTCAAGCAAGTAGTCCATGCACCAAGGCACTTTCTTACGATTAAATTATTCAAATAACAATCGGGACGAAAGAGTGCATTTCACAGATATAAATTTTTAATAAAAGATGTTTAATTTTTTACTAGCTCCATTAGTAATGGAGATATAATCGACGAAAATTAATCGCATCTCCTGTCACTCATCGTTTCACCCCTTTCACTCATCGTTCCGTCTCTCTCATAAAAATGTTCCTTTTTCATATCTCCATTACTAATGGACCTAGCAAAAAATTAAAGAGACATTTTTTGTTGTTAATTTAAAAAAAACATCTTTTATTTCAAACTTTTTTCGACAAAATGCACTTTTTCGTCACAATCGTCATTATAACAATTAAATTGTTTACAACAAAAAAAACGATTCCAGACCAAAATAAATGTCCTATTCGTATTTCCCGTACCCGAAATCATAGAAAACCACCGAAGATATTGAGCAGATCCAAACATTTATACGAAAATTGTATATGGAAAAAGTCGATTTAGTACGTTTTCTTCTCTTGCGTTTATCTCGAAAGTATACTTTGCAATTTGGCTTACGTCATATCTCAAAATCTAATCGTCCGATTTACTTCAAATTTGAAATCAACATATTTTATAACATATTCAATCGACAAACCGGATGATGTTATCAGATGTTCCTCCGTTTGTTAATAACAAACGTTTAAAGTCTTTATTTTTTGTCGAAAATCGACATATTTTTTTAAACAATCCGATTTATGCAATTTTTTATATTTCGAAAAAGTATCCGGTGGTTTTGTAGCTCCACCATTGTATAAAAAGGATATTTTTCCTTTTTTTACATTAGATGAATCAAGTTACCGGAATCAAGTACGAGACCGAGCCGTGCGAAGGCACAACAATGATTACGTTGTTTATATATGTTGTGCAATCAAAAAAACAGTGACATGTCAAGACTATGTACTATCTATTTGCGAAAGATCGATCTTATCATCCTAATATCCGAGACAAAAAAAATATCGAAAATCGATCTGTTTTTTTAACTCCAAGTTTACGCATACCCCTTAATAGCCGCTCGCGTCTGACCCCCCCCCCCCCCCCACCGTGAGTGCGGACACGCAGGGATAATTTGTGTTATCGGAAAAGAATCAGATAAGTGATTAGCAACTTTGTCAATTTATCGCTGCAGATCGATGTAAACGACTCGAGTCGTTCAAGATCGCGAAAATGCTCGCGCAACCGAACAGTAATCGATACTAATAAAGTTCCACATTAATTACGAGGGGCTGGGCGATAACGGATTTCTTTAATTAGTTTTCCGAGGGAAATGCTTCGCGGCAGAGATGAATATTGAATTCTGTGATTCATTACCTCTTCAACCCAAATCACAGCCACGCGATTGAACAATTAGGCAGGCTGCTTATCATCCGTTGATTAAAACGTCGAGCAATAAACGAAGTGACGATTTCATCTCGATCTACGACGTAATAAGAAATCCTGACGAGTACATGTATAAGGGTGGCACAAAAAGTGACGTCCACAAAGAAAATCTAGTTACCTCGTGTCAATACCTATCCGAATTGGCCGAATGTATGGTCTACCATATTTTTCAGTTTTCGAGAAAAAGCGTTTTATATTTCTGTTCCGAGTTCTGCTGTAGCGTAGGTTTTTCTTGTTTCTGTTTTGTATTATGTACGTTCCTCTTACACGTTTCTAAAATGAATTGACAGTCATTTAGACTAGTGTAAATATTTTATTTTATCATCTGAACTTTCGTGACTGATCCTTTCAATCCTACTTTTCAAACTTTTGATCAAAATCTACGGTATCTCCGTTAGTGTTCAGTTGAGCGTTGATCTATGGCTTAAGGGGTAAGGCCACTGTAAATTTTTTGAAAAATCGATTTTTTTTAATTGGCTTAAAAAATAGTTTAAGTTTAAAATAAAAAATAGTTTAAGTTTCTCCGAAACTTCTTTTTTAAATTTTTTCCAATAAAAAACTATTCGCAAAACTTTAAACGCGTTTTTCTCGAAACATGGTTTTTCAAAATGGCACGCAGCATAACTCGAACTATTTTCATTTTTTTTACTTGAAATTTTAACCAGATGTGAACATTTACATTATCTTGAGAATGTCGATCGGAATTTTCAAGAACTTTATTTATTGATTTTTTATTAACAAAAAACTTGCCGTTTTTTTCGTCAAAAATCAATTTTTTTTTCAAACGCACGCCAAATCCACAAAAATTGATACTTTTTAAAATCCGATCGACATTCTCTAGCTATAGCCCTCTAGATTAATGGTTTTTTTTTTGTTCTAGATTCAAAAGTGCACCAGTGGTGCTGCGTGCCGCGGAGCCCTGGAAGCAAAACATGTCCCGGGAAGATAGCTGTGGAACCGCCATTTTGTTTTTTTTTTACTGTAAAAAAATTTTATAATAAAGTTTAATGTATGCCCGATAACACCATTAAAAGTTTTTTTTCAAATACCTTCAATTTCGGGAGCAAAAAATTAGTGAAAAAACCTTTTTTTTTGGGCCGTTACAGTGGCCTTACCCCTTAAGGCGTTCCATCCGGGTAGAAAAAAAATGTTGGCTTTTTTATTTGCTTAAATCTATGAATATCACAAAAATAATTACGTCCGAAAAAAATTACAAAATTGTCTCACTGCTCATTTTTGAAAGCGCCTCCGAAGCATTTTTCACGAAACTGCGTTTTGCAAATCGGGAGGACGCGTAACTCGGGCAGTTTTCATCCAATTGGCTTGAAATTTTTACTGTAGCTTCTTAAAGAGATCCTGTAAAGTAGTACACACGATTTTCACAATTCATCAACAGTTCTCGTTTTTAGAAAAAAATTAACGCCGATTCTTTAGCGAATTAAAATAGAAATAATCCAAAATGATGCCATTTTTTCGAAAACCCATATTTTTCAATAATCGTGTATACTTCTTCGGCAAAAGTAATGTAAATGACAGATTTTTATTTTTATTTTGAGGTGCTAGTCCATAAAAGTGCTGCGTCCTACCGCAGAGCGCCCAAAAAGTGCTCCTAGTGTAGATACAACTGAACCGCGGTTTTGTATTTTTTTTTTTTCATGATATTTTTTTTCTTACGTCAACACTTTTAGAATAAACCTTCCAAACCTCATTTTGAGTGCTTCTTTATTATGTTAAATAAATCAAATAATGCACTTTCTGAGGAAAACACGAGTAAAAAAATCGTGAGGAAGGTACATACACAAAAGAGAAGAATAAAACAATACTTTTTTCTCGAAAAGTAAAAAAAGATCGTAGAACATACATGGGGGTAACGTACATTATTCGGATAGCTACACGAGGCATTTGGATTTTTCTTTTGCACGTCACTTTTCGGGCCACCCTCTGTCTGTGTTCATATATATATGTATATATTAGGGTGGCGCAATTTTTAGCCCTATTTCTTTCCTTCCTCTTCACCATCCAACTATCTTCAAGGAAGAAAAAAAAATGTCGCGAAAGCTGCGAGCAGTCAAAAAATCGTTAGAGGTCGCTCAGCCTTCTAAAAATTCAAATTTTCATTAATAAATCGATTTTTATTTTCGTCCACGTCTCACCCATGAATTTTACGCCTTATAATATAAAAATGAACCTCGCGAAAGCTCTAACCGTCCATGAATATTTAGTGGTCGCTCAAGAGCCTCGACGTTTCCAATTTTCGACGTTTTTTTACTCTTCTCATTCATAAATTTGACGCTTTGGAAAATTTTCAAAACAATTCATCCTTTTTTATTTAGAAACAGATTTTCCAAATTTAGCTCACACTTCTAACCCAATAATTATAATCTTTGTTCTCATAAAATAATTCTTTAAAGCTCTTGCCGGTAAACAGAATTATAGGTCGTTTTATTCATAAAACTGAAATGGCAGCCCTTTTCCGCGCATCGTAATGCGACCCACAGCTGGTCTCGTTAGTCAAACTGCGGACCAATCGTAGCTGTACTCTGTGACGAGCGACGTCGTAATACAATAAGACATATTAACACATATCGTCTAATTGGTGTTTGTTACAAATTAATATAATAAATTATTCAGAAAATGTGAAACTTTGCTGTTTATTTTGTTTTTATGCTACAAGGAATTATAGTGCATGCGAGATTTAAATTTTAGCGGAAACTGTAATCTTTGAAAACCTTTAGCGACCACTAAATATCCATTGGCCGGCTAGAGCTTTTGCGAGGTTAATTCAACAATTATGAAGCGTAAAATTAATGGGTGAGAAGTGGATGGAAAAAAAAACGATTTTTGAATGAAAATTTGAATATTTTGAAGGCTTGAGCGACCTCTAAATATTTTTTGACCGCTCGCAGTTTCGACGAGGATTTTTTTCTCTTTAAAGAAGATAATTGGATGGTGAGAAAAAGGGAAAAAAATTGAGCTCAAATATGTGCCATCCCCATATATATATATATATATATATATATATATATATATATATATATATATATATATATATATTAGGGCGGCCCTTGATATGGGTAAAAAAAATTGATTGCGCCGCCCTCTAAGACGGTTCCAAATAATAAAAAAAATCTACGCGAAGCCCCAGCTATGTCCGTTAAGAGGAAGGCGTGCCTGTAAGCATGAACTTAAATTTAAATATCAATTTTTCTTCATGATTGGAGAAATTTCGATTTTTTAAATCTAGTTTGTTTGTCAATTTTTTTTTTACTTTCCGAAGCTATTGAATATTGGTATTCAATATACAGACCAAACAATAAGGTCCTCCATACTAGATTTGATGAGCGTTCGGTTTTAACATCCTATTATTTTGGACCAATAGTTCGATTTAGCTGCTGTCGAACGCTTTTAATCACATCAAAATTAAACTTTAAATTTGCATCTTGTCAGAAAAATCTATTAAGTACGAAGGATATACATTTACGATAAACCATTCAAATCGAACTTCCGGACTGGACAGAATTGTTTTTTTTTA
>OZ023314.1:35296536-35312412 GCA_964007375.1 Ophion obscuratus
TGTTCATATCTCGTTTCGTTATCTACGAAAAACGAAAAACGAAAAACACCCCAATTTTCGAGTGTGCGCTTCAACCCTTAAAAATCGGGTTCCACAGATATAAAAAAATACGTGTCGCCTATTTTTATCTATTCTACAAGCATGCTAAATTTCATCGAAATCGGAGAGATCGACCTCCCAACCTTTCCTTGTGGGTCAATTTGACCCGGATGGTACTTTATTCACCTGCCTTTAACAACATTTCGGTCGGTTTTTAATGAAAACATATCAGGGATACATTGACATTTCATAATATGTCAGCATAATTGAAATTTGGAAAGTATAAAATTGAATTGTTGTAAAAAGTTATTAAAAACTTACAATTTTGGGACAGTGAGCATTTTATTTCAAATTTTTCCAGGTCAAAATAACCTTGTGTGTCAATGAAGGGTTAAAAAACCAAAAATTTACGTAATTATCCGCTATCGTTGCACGTAGCTACTGTTTTTTGAAATTTGTTATTTCGTACCCACACGGAAATAAAATATATGTAAAAATATATTTTTCGATATATTAAAAATGGATGTAAAATATATTTCAGATATATATTATCCATCTTAGATATAGATTAGATATATGCAATATATACGGGAATGCATTGAAAATATATTCGCAATATCAAAGTTTTCGGCCAAAATAGGTCTTCAGAATGTATATAAAAATATATATGTTGGATACGCGGTTACGTATATTCAAACTATATTGAAAATATACTTACAATGTACTCAAATTACTCTCAAAATATACTACAAATGCATTGTAACTGTATTCAACTTATAATTGAAATATACTTTACATGTACTTAAACTACATCTAAAATATAAACGATATTTGTTCATACTCCGTTTAAAATATACTTGAAATATGTTCATACTACATTTCAAATATTATTGAAATATATTCAACGTGTATTTAAGATACACTTGAAATATATTTAAACTATACTTGAAATATTCTTAAACATTTTGTTATGATGTTATTTACATCATTGCACCCTTTTACGATATTTTTCCTTGTCATTAATTACAATTATGGTGTTTGTGGTTCAAATATATTAATGGTTCAAATTTAAATTATATCAGACGCTTACACGCCGTAAGGTGGTTTCGAACCCGGAACCTCTGAGTGAGGAGCTGGGACGTTCCCCACTGAGCTAGTTCTACTTGTTAAATTAACTTTCGTATCGTCTGCATATCGTACAATACACAATGTTAGTTTAGTGAGAAATGTGTGGATTTACAAGAGTAACTAACATTATCGCATCAATTACATAATTGCGTTCGCATAGAGAGCGATAATCGAATAGAATTACATAACCTTCAATTTTTTTGTCCGATCATTTATTCCGGCTAGTGCGGCTAGGTCTTCGCGAGATACCGACTTGAAGATGTTTTTCATTTGCAACGTCATCTGTTACTCAAGCTGCTTAACCAACCATATTTAAAATATATAAAACATACATTCAGTTTGTATGTTTGATATATTTAAGATGTATCTTAAATGGATTTATACTTATATATCGTATAGGTTTTACTCTTACCCAAAAATATAATTGGCATATCCAACTTTTCGAACCAATTATATTTAATACATGTTTTATATATGTTTCGATATATTTTTTATATATTATATTTTCATGTGGGTAAGCCCCCGAATATGAGTAGAAATTTCGCCAAAATAACACTTTTTTCAACACCCGTCGGTTCGTGATTTTTTTTTGCCTCGAAAAATGGCTACCAACTACCAGAACTACAGTTACATACATTACAAAACTTTTTTATTTTTATTTGTCAGACCAATCATTGTCGTGTTATCGACCCGGTCGTTGGACCACATTTTTTATACAGGGGCTCTATTATACTTCAACAACATTGTTCATGATCATGATTTTTTTTTCATCAAAAATCCAATAAATAAGTTCAATGTATGCTTAACACCATACCTTTTTTCGACTCCCAAATAAGTAATCTAGTAGACAAAACAAAATACGGAAAAACGCTGTTTTCCGGTCCGTCACAGTGCCGTTCCCCATCCGATCATCCGATCGATTATGCTTCTCATTGATCACGTGCTTCGTCATGATTTTTTGCTAACGAGAAGCACACCCGTTGTCGTACGGGACACGCGTGAGGGCGAGCGAATTAATTAACTTATCGGGGATGACTGTTAGATTTCAATTTCGCGTTGGCTCATCGAAGCCTGAAATCCCAGCGATTAAGACGAACAACCCCTTTCTCCCTTCTCGCTGCGCTATACATATACGATCGGACGCGTCAAACTTTGAATATTAATGGGATGGCGCATACACGATGGATTAAACGTGAGAGATCGCCCCCACCTTCCTCCTTACTTTCCTTATTCACTGTGCTATCCGAAGGGTGGAAGGGGGCAAGGTGGAAGGGGGTGGGATTACCGCGCAGCGGCAAAATTTCTACTCTTCGCTTCCATTCGCGGTCGCGAGACCCTCGAAAAGAGCACCCCCAATATAAGGGCTGTAACGGGCGTTACCAGGGTGGGAAAACGTATCTTATCGGCTCCCGGAAGTTCCGTAAATCATTCGGGGCGCGCGATGCCCTGGAGAAGCAAAAGAGTATAGATGGAGTCGGGGTGCGATGGATCTAATGGACCGTTTTACGGAATACTTACCACTTCGTACACACACACACACACACACACACACACACACACACACACACACACACACACACACACACACACACACACACACACACACACACACACACACACACACACACACACAGACACAGACACACACACACACACACACACACACACACACACACACACACACACACACACACACACACACACACACACACACACACACACACACACACACACACACACACACAGACACAGACACACACACACACACACACACACACACACACACACACACACACACACACACACACACACACACACACACACACACACACACACACACACACACACACACACACACACACACACACACACACACACACACACACACACACACACACACACACACACACACACACACACACACACACACACACACACACACACACACACACACACACACACACACACACACACACACACACACACACACACACACACACACACACACACACACACACACACACACACACACACACACACACACACACACACACACACACACACACACACACACACACACACACACACACACACACACACACACACACACACACACACACACACACACACACACACACACACACACACACACACACACACACACACACACACACACACACACACACACACACACACACACACACACACACACACACACACACACACACACACACACACACACACACACACACACACACACACACACACACACACACACACACACACACACACACACACACACACACACACACACACACACACACACACACACACACACACACACACACACACACACACACACACACACACACACACACACACACACACACACACACACACACACACACACACACACACACACACACACACACACACACACACACACACACACACACACACACACACACACACACACACACACACACACACACACACACACACACACACACACACACACACACACACACACACACACACACACACACACACACACACACACACACACACACACACACACACACACACACACACACACACACACACACACACACACACACACACACACACACACACACACACACACACACACACACACACACACACACACACACACACACACACACACACACACACACACACACACACACACACACACACACACACACACACACACACACACACACACACACACACACACACACACACACACACACATATACAATCTTTTTTTTCATATATGTATGTATATCTATAGATGGAAAAAAGATATTCTCAACTCGTTATATCTATGCAATGTTGGCTATCAGCACATCTGGATGTTTTGAGGGCGGTTAATTGAATTTTGTTTTTTTTTTCGACGAATCGTTGATTTCGGGCACAGGATGGTCCCGAAAATTATCAATAGATTAATATGCTCACATTCACCTAAATGTGATTTTTGAGACATTGGCGTAACGTAATATTGAGTATGGATGACGTTGATATAAGCATCATTGGAATGTAACATTTTTTTTCTTTTTCATCTCCCAAATTTATTCAGCCAAATTTAGGATGCAAAAAACACGCGAACATTCTTTTAGGCTCCTTCTTTACTGATCAATAACCTGAATCTACAAAATATATTTTTCGATTATAATAAAAAAAATAACATCGACGAAAATATAATTTTCGATTATAATGAAGATAAGGAATCGAATAGAATTTTCGTTGCGTGCCAACGGTGTAAACTTTAACCCCACGAGTATGGCACCGATAGGCTGCTGTGGGGACGGTCCTAGAGACGGAGTGCTTCAAAATCACGTTTTCCTATATGCAGGGTGGACCATTTAACGTGACCACACCAAATAACTCCGTTGCCTTCAGAGTGACGAAAAAAATGTCGGGAGGTAATTTGATTGATTTCGAAGGGCTGATACGGTGGTGAAAAATTCATTTTTGTCAAGGTCATAATTTGGCGTTC
Source organism: Ophion obscuratus (assembly GCA_964007375.1). Lineage (NCBI taxonomy): Eukaryota > Metazoa > Arthropoda > Insecta > Hymenoptera > Ichneumonidae > Ophion > Ophion obscuratus. The sequence goes on from OZ023314.1 coordinate 35,301,224, forward strand.
TCAAGGTCATCAATGGTTTTTCAAATGAGAACATGTTTAAAAAAATTAAGGCGTTACAACGTTTTAATTTAAAAACACATGTTCAATTACATTATTCGGATATTCTTATTGTCAATATCATCACGATTTCCCGTTTTCACGTGTATTTTGGTGAAAAATCATTTCAAGGTCATGATATCATGGGTCGTTGAATTCGTCTGAATATCAGCTACAAGGTTTTAATTTTAAAAAAAAACATGTTCCCATTTAAAAACCATTGATGGCCTTGAGAACGCAAAAACTATGACCTTGACAAAAATGAATTTTTCACCACTCTATCAGCCCTTCGTAATCAGTCAAATTATCTTCTGACATTTTTTTCGTCACTCCAAAGGCAACGGAGATATTTGGGGTGGTCTCGTTAAATGGCCCACCCTGTGTATATATATATATATATATATATATATATATATATATATATATATATACTCATAGGGTCAGGCAACAACGATTAAGAGTATAAATATTTTCCAACCTATCAGACTTAGGCGAAAACTTTTCCTACAAAAATTGCACAGGTCAAAAGGGTGGTCTAGTGGTGGCCACGAGGTTCATCCAGGTGGAGGGCCTTCGGAGGTTTCGACGTCACCTCCATTTTTAAAATAGGACCACTATTGCTTCCTTCTTAATTTTATCAAGGAACTAAAAATGAGTTCATATATCAAATTTCAAGGTGTGTAAAAAAATCGATAAAAACGAAATTTCAATGTTTTTAGCTTAGAATCGATTAAAAAAACGGTGCACACACTTACTCCTATAAAAGGTGCTCGAAGTGATGGCCTCCACTTTCAACACACGCTTGCAATCTGATTTGCATTGATGGTATTGTCTTATGGATCACGTCAGTCTGTATTAACGAACAGGCTCTAATTGATTTAACCCTTTGCAATCGAGGCCTTTTTGGCTCGGATAGAAAGTGGTGAGGGAGAGTCACCTATCGGGTGCAATGGGTTAATAGTTTAATACTAAGCAAAATCCAGGTAAGTCGTATGGCTTTGTTCACATTGTTCGCAACTAAGAATCTCATAAAATTGTTTTGCAAAGCAGTGAGAAGTTTGTGATATCGATAATAATATGTGTTCTCTTCAATGAAAAGTACTACGACAAAATTTCATTCTGTCAGTACAGAATTAAATTTTCCGCAAAATGTTTTCTTATCCAGAGCAAGTTGATATGATCCTAATATACGGAGAAGGTTACAAAAATGCAACGCAATGCGAATAAAATTGTTTGTGTTTGCACCGTTTCTTCTAACCGATTCTAGGCTAAAAGCATTAACATTTTTTATTCATCCGTTTTTATGCTAAATCTTGATGAAGCGTCTTAAAATTTGATGAGTAAACTTATTTTTAGTTGCTTGATAAAATACTGCAACAAAAAGTGGTCCCATTTGCAAAAAAAACGGAGGTGACCTTGAAATCTCTGATGCGCCTCCATCTAGATGAATCTCGTAGCCATCACTTGATCACATCGAACGATGCAACTTTTGTAAGAAAAGTTTTCTCCTAAGTCTGATAGGTTAGAATGGCTATAAGTATTAAGTGTACAAATAAGTTTTAGGACACTTCGATTTTGTATCATAACAGCTATTCTAAATTAATTCAAAGGTCCCGCTCACTTATCATAGATGGCGCTTGATATGTAGTATTGAAACGTAAAGGAGTCATAAACATAACCTATAAATTCTGTAAATTAAACATGCAGACCGATAAGCTATTTATTAGACACTGCATTCGCTATGAATTCCATCAAGGAAAAAGTGTTAGGAAAGCGTGTGAATCGATATGTTCTGTTCTTGGAGACAACATTGTATCTAAAAGTACATGTGAGTATTGGTATAAGCGATTCAAAGAAGGTGATTTCGACGTTAGTGACCGTGAACGCACGGGGCCTCCTGTAAAGGTGGACGATCAGGAACTGCAAGCGTTGCTGGATGAAAACTCTTGTCAGACGGAGAAACAACTTTCGGAACAGCTTGGAGTAACTCAACAAACTGTTTCTTATCGTTTAAAAGCAATGGGTAAGATTCGAAAAGGAACAAAGTGGGTACCACACTTTCTGACTCAAGAAAATAAAAACAGCCGTTTTAACATTTGTGTGAGTCTTTACAACAAGCAACATAGAAAGTCTTTCTTGTGGAAAATTGTGACCGGCGATGAAAAGTGGATTTATTTTGATAATCCGAAACGCAAATATCATTGGGTTGACCCCGGCGAGCCGACAACATCCACGCCAAAGCGCAATGTTCATTGTAACAAAGTCATGCTGTGCATATGGTGGGATATGAAAAGCGTACTGTATTATGAACTTCTCAAACCTGGTCAAACAGTTACTACCGATCGCTGTTGTCATCAATTGATGCAAGTGAATCAAGAAATTGAGAAGAAACGTCCATTTTCTGGTAAAGGAAAACGTCCAGTAAAACTGCTCCATGACAACGCGCGGCCTCATGTGGGTAAACCGGTCAAGGATACGTTACTAGCGCTTGGATGGAAAGCTGTACCACACCCGGCGTATTCACCAGACTTAGCCCCATCCGATTATCATTTATTCCGGAAAATGCAGAACGATTTGTCTGACGTGCGATTCAAAACATTTGAAGAAGTGGAAAAATGGGTCGCTAAATTTCTCACCTCGCAAGACGAAAGTTTCTTTGCGAAAGGCATCCGCGAGTTACCTGAGAGATGGCTGAAGGTCATTCAGTGCGATGGAGATTACTTCGATGAATAACTGTGTTTTACTTCTTTTTTAATAAATCTTGAATTTTTTGAAAACTGTCCTAAAACTTATTTGTACACCTAATATATGTGTATAAGATGGTGAGTTTTCTATAAAACGATTGATATATAAATATATGCCCATTGATAAAAGAGACGGGAGAGAGAGAGGAAATAAAAGAGGAGTGAACATTATTTATCTCTCTTACTGCAGACCCATATATGCACACACATGTATGGTAATCAAGTTACATTTTTCCATAGAGATGAGAGTTTTATATACAATGATTATATACATATATGTATAAATAAATCGAGCAGGGATTTATATAAAAATATAAGACGCCGCCACAGGGCGAGCGATGATTTTCTTTTAACCCCGTTATGTACATGCTTTGGTTATCGCTAAACCATTCTCAAAAATCCATAAAACGGTATAGGATAAATCAGGACGCGAGGCGTTAAACAGCTATGTGTATGTGTATATATATATATATATATATGGGGCATTCCACGCCATTTCACCTCACCCGTGACGCCGACCATTTTTTGTTATCCTGATTTTTTTTTGTAAAATTGTACCCCATGAAAGAAATATCCACACCAATGTTTAGATCCTTATCTCTTCTTTTTTTAGGAGATATAATTTTCCAACAAATGTCAATTTCGAAAGTTTTGGAAACGTTTAAACGCTGATAACTCCTAAACTAATTCAGATATCGACAAATGTCACTATATCATTTTTTTTTCATTTTGAAGCATATTTTCGTGGAAAAAAATGTATCGAAAATAATTTTTTTCCCGTTAAAGTTTGATTTTTTATGAAAAATCTTTTTTTTTCGTCAAATTCCACACATATTAAAAATAAACCGTCTCAGGCCTGTCGAAGCCGAATTAGAAAGCATAAAACATTTATAACATTATTGGAGATTAAAATGATAAAAGTCTTATAAAAAAAATATGTGTCATGCGAAAAAATAGAAAAAAATGGGCCCACGATGAGTCTAGTATCAAAAATCATAGAATGGGTCACTATTTAAAATAATTTTTTGAAAAAAAATAAATAAAAAAGGTCAATCATCTTTAAAAAATATATTTTTTACTTTAGAAGAAAAACAAAACGGTGACATTAAAAATCGATATTTTTCATATTTTTTAACGAAAGTATGCTTTGAAATGAAAAAAAAATGTATAGTGACGTTTGTTGTTATCTCAATTAATTCAGGAGTTATCAGTGTTTAAAGGTTTCCAAAACTTCCGAAATCGATATTTTTTGAAAAATTATAACTCTTAAAAGTCAAGAGATAAAAATCTAAAAATTGGTGTGGATATTCGTTCCATGGGGTACAATTTTACAAAAAAAAATCAAGAAAACTAAAAATGGTCGGGTTTACGGGCTAGGTGAAATGGCGTGGAATGTCCCATAATATATTCTCATATATATTTATATCGCATAAAATACACACGCGGCCCGCGGATCAAGAAACGTTTAGCTGTGACATCAACGAAGACGCGATGCATATACATGGTGACAGCGAAAACTGCTCCAACAAAGCGTAATATTGAAAATATTTCCCTGCTCATGAATTATTCTGTAGGCGAGAATATGCTGCATTACATCCATATAACAAACGCAATAACAATTGCGTAACGTGCCAAAACGAGACCCGAACATCGAATATCAAAAAGTATATCGTTTTAGACTCGCGAGCGTACGATGCACGGCGACTGGTAAATGAATAATCAATCGTAAATAATCGTCCGTGGGAGTAATGTTTATTCGAATATTTCGAGGATGAGTTATCACCCGATAATTTAGTTTTGTTGTGTACGCAACGAAATGTGGACGTTTTCGTGTTTCGTTGGCGAATTCGATTGCATATCGATGTTTTTTGGCCATTTCATTTCGCTGGTCACGAACTGCCGAGTTTGTTTTTTGAACCGGTCTGGATAGGCTTGGAATGTCAGGAATACGATTTTCGATTGCTACTTACATAGTGTAGGGTCTTGGTATTAATATGCAGCGAAGATTTTGTGAAAATTCTAAAAAATTTACCGAGTTGAACGGGTTTTTCTCGAAATGACTTTTTCAAAATCGGTGATCACGACATGTTGAAAATCACTGCACCGATTAAATTCAAATTTTACAAGCTTTTTTTTACATATCAAAAAGCAGTGCTTAATAGAAGGAATTTTGTTTTCGATGCATGGTTATTTTACATCAACGACAATACAACCTTTTTCTTACCGAAAATCGATGCCTGCAGTTCGGACTGCGGGCCCTTTTTCAAAAATCAATATTTTACCAAATTCTTCGTCCAAGCACTCGATAATTTTATGCAAAAACTGAAGACGTTAGATTTATTTAAATTTCGAATGATTTTTTTCTGAGCATTTAGGATTGTTTTTCTAACAGCGATCTGCACAAACCATTGTACCTACCGCATTTATAAATATTTTTCAACACAAAAATGGTGGGGTAAGGTTCCGACACCCCCCCCCCCCATCGATCGAGCTAAAATATTGCACCAAACTTCCTTTTAATATTTTAAGACAACCCCTAAACGGATTTTTGGTGACGCGCAATAGTTGTTGGGTTTAGGTTTGTTTGTGTCTGCTTAGGTTTGTTTGGACAAAACGGAGAGCGCGACAACATATATGGGTATGGACGGAGATGTAGTAGATATAGATATAATCAGCGTGCGTTAAAAAAAAATTATAAATTCAATATCTTGAATACTATTGCCAGTTGCCAAAAATCCCTTTAGGGGTGGTCTTAAAATATGAAAAGGAAGGTTTGTGCAAAATTTAAGCTCGATCGAGGGGGGGGGGGTTCGGAACCTTATCCAAATTATAAAAAATACTGGAAACATTTTTCGACCACGAGCTAGCTTTAAGAAGATTTTTGTGATGACCCATATCGCCCAGTGCGTTTTTTTTTGCGTTTTTTTTCGAAACTATGTTTTACGAAACGGGGTGAGTTGCATTTAAAAATCCATTGAACCGATTCACTTCAAATTCGAGCAGAGCATAATTTATAACATCTGTCTTATGGCCGAATGTTTTTTTGATAAGTTTATCCATTTGTAAATGACAAATGATTACTCACTATTTGGTCGAAAATAAATCGTTTTTTTTCCACACCATGCCATTTTCGTTATTTTCAAAATTTCAAACAGCATCCGATAACACGAAATTTGAATTTTCATACTAAAAGTACACTATTTTATTTTGAATTCCCAATCACCCTATTTGCAAGAAGCACCTTCACCGATTAGTCCCGCAGCAACGGCGGCACTTTGTTTAAATAATAATGACTTCGTTGTTTATCGATACTTTTCAATAAGAAAAAAACTCGAACTTCGCAAAACTACGTAACAATTCCATGTAAAATCCCGACCTCGTCATCCCAAAGCCGTCATCGGAAAAAAAAATTTGAAAATATTGTCATCAAAATCGAACAAGTACAGAATCCTGGTGACAATTATTCATCCAGAGGTAGCTTCCATCGCGCGATGACGACCAATCGAACGTTCATAACGTTGCCCCTGTACTAATCCAATCATTTTTCCATCGACAATTTTTTGTCGATCGTTCACGACCAGGCCACGCCAAGCACCGCATTCGAAAGCGAAAAAAACAAAACAAACAAAAATTCGCGCCCGTGCATATCGAACGACGTATACGACACGTTCGCGCGATGCGACATTAAACATTATCTTCCCGCGATCGAACGACGTACTAATTCCCCGTGCAAGGACATCCATCGCCCTCCGTTCCCTCGCCCTCGTCCCCGCTCGTCGTTTCCAACGCAAAATCGAGACCGCGCTTTATTGTACGTACAACGTCAAAAAACGAGACGGGCACGAGAGGTCGATCGCGCGACGCGTTTTTGTTTTTCCATTTGCGAGTTTCATACGTACACCCTCGATATCGTCACGGGCGCGGGGGCGGCTTTCCATTATTTTTGCGTACGATTCGCGAGTGGCCGCGAGCTTGGACAATCCAACCGGAATGTCGAATATGAAACATCGCGGTCGGCGCTTTTAAAAAACAAAAATTGATTTTTTTTTTTATACTCGCGATGAGATAGTTGCACGTCGAGTTGCAAAGCGCGAGCTTTCCTCGCAAAAAGTCCCGCGAAAATACGCGAACGTGCGTTACATTAAAAAAAAAACCCTACGATCGCATCGGAGCGGTCGCTTGTACGTTTTTTTTAATTCTCGTTTAACTATTCCGGATTTTTTTAAATTTCTTCGAGCTGCCAAAAAAGCGGATTTTTTCGAGAGGAAACTTCCAGCATCATCTCCGCTGCTTATAAATCAACACGAACGACGTTTGTCGTGGCTCAGGCGGGTTTTTTTTTTCTTGCCGCGTTGAAATAATTGGGCCACGAGTCGAGGTGTGTGATAATCTGCCAGTGGATTACGCACGCATATGTGTATGGGGTCCAAATAGAAGTACGTCGTTGCACGCGCAAAATCCGACAAACACGAGAGGGAAATGGATAGAGCCACGCCCGAGCTCTCCAACCTAATTATCGTTACGGTGGACGAGCATTGATATAACTATCTGGTCAACCTGCTGGACAAGCGAGTCCTCCACTTTCGTAGCTATATACAGGGTGTCCCAGAACTGAATGCGTTCCCTGAATTGGGGGGTTGGGGGTGAAATTCTGAGTCGAATGATATAAGCATGTGTGCGTCTCATATCAACCCCTGAATTTTTATTGATTTTCTAAGGCGGGCCAATCAGGTGCGCCCGCCTTTAGAAATGAATGATAATTCAGGGGTTGATCTGAGACGCACACATGCTTATATCAGTCAACTCGGAATTTTACCCCCAAGCCCCCATTTCAGGCAACGCATACAGTTTTGGGACACCCTGTATATATATGAAGCATTCCACACCAAGTGAAACACTAAAAAATCATATAATTTTAAAATGGGCTCATAATTTGTTTTTAAGTTCGTTCGAGTGTCAAAAGCAACTACAATTTTTTAAAGATTTTTAAATTTGATTTTACACCCGAATTTGGATACCGGGAATTTTTTTTCGATTCAATATACTCAAAAAGTCATGCATTGTACAAAAAAAACGTCAAAGAAGAAAATTTAGGTTTTCCAATGTACTTTTCAATCATATATGTTTCGTAACTGTTAAAAATTTTGCTAATGTAATTTTCAACTAAATAAGGTAAGAATAATTGTTTTCGCCAAGATCGCCCACTTTTATTTTTTTATAAATTTGATAGAACTTTCGTCGATGTCATAACAAACCACAGAAAAATTGGCATGATGGAGAATTCATATCTTCTAATTATTTTTTAAGGTTAACTGATGAAGAATTTTATCGAACCATGAATATTGAATATCGACCATTGTTTTAGGCACAACAGTGGATTGCGATGAATATTTAGTGTTATCTAGAACCATCATGTCCTCCTCCTCGTATCAAAAAGAAATATTGCTTCTCGTTTCTTAAATGATCTGGTTTGCTCACTCTCAATGCTAATAGAATTGATTTTGCGGAAGAACTCGGTCAAAACGAATCTATACTTTTTTATTCGATATGGTTTTCTCATCGGTAATATATATATATATGTGTGTGTGTGTGTGTGTGTGTGTGTGTGTGTGTGTGTGTGTGTGTGTGTGTGTGTGTGTGCGCGTGCGTGCGTGCGTGCGTGCGTGCGTGCGTGCGTGCGTGTGTGTGTGTGTGTGTGTGTGTGTATATATATACAGGGTGTCCCAGAACTCAACGTTAAGCCGAAACGGGGTGACAGGATTGATTGTAACCATCATGAGAAAAATCCGAAAAAAATCTATCCCATGGAGTTTGAAAATTATGGGCATTTAAGAAAAACCTAGAAATTTGGTCAAACTGTAACCATTTTTCGGTTATTGTGAACCAAACCCAAACAAACACAAGTTTCCTAGAATTAAGGCTATTTGTTAAACTATGAATTTAAAATTTTCAAAATTTGTCTACTTTGAAAGGCCCTGCTTTATTTTTTTTCTCCTTTATTTTTTTTATGATTTTTCTCATGATGCTTACAATCAATCCTGTCACCCCGTTTCGGCTTAACGTTGAGTTCTGGGACACCCTGTATATATATATATATATATATATTAGTATTAGTAAACTAACCATATTATGATTCACTTTTATGTTTAACGATAAAAATATTCAAAAATGAAAAATTTCGAGGCAGACAAAGAAAACCATAATTGTATTGAAAGGAGGAGGACAAAATGGTTCTAGATAACACTAAATATTCGTCGCAATCCACTGTTATGCCTAAAACAATGGTCGATATTCAATATCCATGGTTCGATAAAATTCTTCATCAATTAACCTTAAAAAATAATTAGAAGATATGAATTTTTCATCATGCCAATTTTTCTGTGGTGTGTTATGACATCAACAAAAGTTCTCTCAAATTTATAGAAAAATAAAAGTGGGCGAACTTGACGAAAAAAATTGTTTTTACCTTATTTCATTGAAAAATACATTAGCAGAATTTTTAACAGTTACGAAACATATGTGATTGAAAAGTACATTCGAAAACCTAAGTTTTCTTCTTTGTCGTTTTTTTTGTACAATGCATCACTTTTTGAGTATAATGAATCGAAAAAAAAACGAGAAGAATTTTCCGGTATCCAAATTCGAGTGTAAAATCTAATTTAAAAATCTAAAAAAAATTGTAGTTGCTTTTGACTTTCGAATGAACTTAAAAACAAATTATGAGCTCATTTAAAAATCACATGATTTTTTAGTGTTTCACTTGGTGTGGAATGCTTCATATACGGTATTCCAGCTGAACTCACAAGGAACACCACTTGAGTGTCCGCCTTCGCTTTGTTGAAACTCATATATGTGATGAAGCATTGGAAACTATTAGACATGTATTTTTTTTTATCGGTGGAAAAGCGGTTTTAAGAGGGGAAACCACACCTCATATAAAGGCGTGTCATGCCTTAAATAATTTTGTTTCCATTACTTCTACAGTGGACTTTTCATCGCTTTACATTATAAGAACTTTGGTTTTTATTCCATTCAGATAGGTGGAATACTCGTGGGTGACACTGCAAAATCACCCCGCGACATGCCGTTCTTCGAGGGATGGTCTCCCCCTTTAAAACCGTTTTTCCGCCTGTTGGAATATGGCAAAAATAATCTTTTATAATAAGAGAATATAAATAAGAATATTAGTTATATTATTGAAGAGTATGTGTGTATATATGTAGTGAGAATAAAGAGCACGTGTGGCCTATCGATAACTATCGAGGCGACGCAGTTTACATTAGTAAAAGAAAATATACATAAGAGTATTTATAAGAAGTCGTTTTGGGTCTGCTTTGTTCTTGAAGCATATGTGACTCTTTTCTCCTGCAGTCTCACTCTCAGTCTCAGTCCTTCGACGACTCTTGATAGAATAAGAAGTCGGAATAAAAAGATATTGCTCTACATTAATAAGACGCTGTATTTTATTCATTAAACCGATTCCATAATCCAATACCGCCGATAAAGAAAATTCGTGTCTAATGGTTTCCAATGCTTTATCACATGTACGAGTTTCAAAACAGTCGAAGGCGGACACTCCAGTGATGTTCCTTGTCAGACAACTATTTTCCCCATCATCGTTGATTGAAGATTTCCATAGTGGAAAATCTCATTTCTGGTGTGACAAACCTGGTATTTTTGCAAAAAAAATGCCCCCGCCCTTTGCCTTTCTGCGGCTGTAAAAAATCGAAACGTTCACTCGGGCCGTTTTTTAATGCTGACGAAATGAAGATACATTTTCGATCTGTTTTGTGCATTTTCACCATGCGCTTCCGATATTTACTATTTTTTCGATTGTGATAGAGATTTCGAGTAAAACTTCGATTTTGGGGATGATGATTCGACAGTTTCGAAGTCAGAAGAATACTTTTTTGGTCTACATATACAGCCTACCGGACATTGAATTTAATCTGAAACCATATATTTCAAATTTCTTTTTACTTGCAAGACCGACAAAGTACTCGTACTGGCTTCCAAATGATCGAATAACCATCCCCAAAATTGAATTTGCTGGAAAAAATAGTAAACATCGGAAGCACAAGTTGAGCTTTGGTGAAAAATTCAGAAAACGGGTGTAAACAATTTTGAATTTTTCTTCTGAATTTAAAAGACGACCCGCGTGGATTTTTAGATTATTTGCAGCCGCAGGAAGTCGACGGGCGGGAGGGGGGGGGGGGGAATTGAAAAGAAAATTGGGGTATTTTGAGGTCAGGAATGAGATTTTCCACTGTGGAAATCCATAATCAACGATGACGAGGGAAATAGTTGACTAGGTTGAGCTGGGATACCCCTTATACACACGCGATCATAAGGGCTCTAGTATGTCAGATGTCTCGTGGTACATGCGTCATGCGTCACTCGACAGTGCAT
>OZ023314.1:35312612-35445112 GCA_964007375.1 Ophion obscuratus
GAGAGAGAGAGAGAGAGAGAGAGAGAGCGAGAGAGACAAAAGAAAATATCGTTGCAACGGTTCCACGTTCTTGAAAAGTTTATTGTGTACGCGCTGGGCGGTATGTACAAACACTAACGATACATGCTCAGCTATCGAATCCGTATGTGGCTCGAACGTGAAAATTGTAGGTAAAAAAAATACACACACACACATACAGAAAAACCGTAATTTCAAATGACATTGAAGCTTGCATCGTTGGAATGCAACGATTCTTTTTTTTCTATTTTTTTTTTAAATTTTTATCACTATCCAAAGCCTTTCTTTGCAAATTGAAGTCGTAAATTTCTCATAAGGATACGTAGAAGTCGAGCGATTTTGACGCCCTAAATCGGCCAAAAAAAATTAAATAACGAAGGCCTTATACGCGAATTTGTCGATTATCGTAGGTACATTGACAAAAGCCGTGAAGAAAGGGAGGCATAAATCGCCAAAGATTTGCTTATACAATATTTATTTAATCTATTACCTGCAAAAAAAAAAAACAATTGTGAAAATATCTAAAAATGGGGGAATTATTTGCGGGTGAATAAATGGTTATTTTTGACGCTCACGGTGTAAGTTCACGGTGTCGAACTGATGAAGAATATCACTTGAGTGTCCGCTTTCGGTTTTGTTGAAAGTCATATTGAAAACTAATAGATACGTTTTTTTCCGCGGAAAAACGGTTCTCAGTGTGCCCCCCCTCCCCCCCCCCCCGTCCAAACAAAAAGGTGTCGCCCGTTGATTGCATTTTTTTTTTCAATACTTTTATGGCGCATTTTTCATCGCTTTGCATTAGGGGCCGTCCATATTTTCTGTCATCAATTTTCCTAATTTTCAACCCCCCCCCCTCCCGAAATTATCCTATCGTTCCTATCATCATAATCCAATTATTGTTAGCGTCGTTCAATGACCAGACCCCCCCCCTCCTATTTTAAAATGAAGTAATTTATGGACGGCCTCTTAGAAGAATTTTGTTTTTAGTTTCATTTGGATTGGTGGACTGCTTGTGGGTGAAACTGCAAACTTCGATGCACCCCTCAAAACGCCTTTCTTTGAGGGGCGGCTTCCCCCCTTACAACGGTTTTTCCGCCGATAAAAAAAAACGTATCTAATAGTTTTCAATGCTGTGTCACATTTCTGAGTTTCAACAAAATCGACGGTCAACACTTGAGTGATGTTCCTTGTGAATGTCGGAAAAAACGATGGACATCTTTATAATTACATAATAGATATCCCTTCGGCGTGAACCAACAGAAATATTTTTAAAGCATTTCTAAAAAGCATTTCGAAAAAACATCTTAAAATGGGAGCACTTAACCTTTTTGACTCAATGTTCTAAGAACGAATCATTAATTTTAAACAATTGGGTAATCAATCTTTCAACTTTTCGTGGTTCACGCGATAGGTATTGATAACGACAATGTGCTGTAAAGATTTCCTCGGTAAAGGAACCTCGGTCTGTGAGTGTGGCCTTACACCATGAACCTGAGCTTCGAAAAAAAAAAACCATTTATTATATTACCAGCTAATATTTCCGTCATTTTGTAATCATTTTGAATCTTTTTTTGTCACGCAGTTGAGAGATTGAATAAATATTCTATAAAAAAAATTGGCCATATAAGCCTCACTTTTTCTTCACGGCTTGTGTAAATGTACCTACAAAAATTGACGAAATTGCGTATATGAGGTTTCGAAAAGAATTAACTCACGTTGGATTTAAACGACGCGAGCTTCGTCGTCATATATTTCGACTCGTACCGAGCGTGCATTTTATACTCACTTTTTAGGCGAGACAATTGTTGACAAAGAAATACAAAAGGTGAAGAAAAAAAGGGGCGGCAAAAAGCGAGCAGCGGGAGTGAGAGTGTTCAGTCGCGAGCTGATCGCGTATTGTTAGATGGTACACCTTACATTTAATCATTGTCGAAGACCTCATTCCATTGTCTCCTTAGCTGTGTTAATAATTAAAGAAGAAGAATTAAGGGAAAAAAAACGAAGAGGAACAGAAACAACCGATAATCGAAGTAATATTTCGTAACGAGTAATAAATAAATATTCGTAATTATAGGCTGAAGGGGTTTTCTATGATCCTGACCGTACGAAAGGGGTGGAGAGTGAAAATCAATTAATTCGACGTGCACGCGGAGTTAACGATTTAAGTATGACGGGACGCGCTTTGTTATCGTCGTAATTTTGCATCCGTAGCTTCGTTTGGCACAATTTGGTATCGTTTGATTCAAGTCAACCAAATTCCACAGGGTGAATGTTCCTACGGTGACGTTTCGATGTGAAAATCATATTTTTGCAGTCATTTCCGGTTTCGGAGGCAAAGGTGCGAAAATAATGTTGGAAACTAAGGACGCGTTGTTCGTTACTTTGACAATGAGTTACGGAAGCATTGTCAATTATTGCGACAATGGGTAGCGCGAGTGGAAATTAACTTTCCGTTGGCACATTTGTCCATTTTTATCCGGACGGATTTCAGATAAAATGCTCACTTCGCCAAAATTGAAAGTTTGCAATAATTTTGTTTTACTACAATTCAATTTCGTATTTTCCAAATTTCTAATATGCAGACATAGAAACAAGCGTTGAAAGTGTATTCCCGATATTTAAAATTGAAAACCAACCGAAGGTTTGCCAATGGCAGGTGGATGAAGTACCATCTGGGTAAAATTAGCACGATGTATGAAAATCGTGGCCAGAGCAGTGTGTCAGCGGGAGGTTGGAGTGGCTGTTGGAAACGTAAATTACTATTCATTACTACGATCATGGGTAATGGACCATAAATGGCGGTCAGGTACATACGAGGTGCCATCAGCCAGACAAATCAAAGTCAGTACCATCATTCGAACTTGTCATTACCCTAAAACCAATTACTTCGCTAATGAGCCAATACCGTTGTCCATTACTTTGGAAACGAAGGATTCGCGCTTTAAAAAAATAATGAACCGTTTGCCTCTTCGTTGAACATTGTCGAAGCGATTTTTTTGACATTACTCTGCTCATGATCCAAGCAATTGCCAGTGGTTCGATCTTCCGCTACTCGTTGCCGCAGTAATTTGCAATGGCTTCTTCGGGCTGACGAAGTGGACGAAAACGCACACCAACAACTACCTGTTTGTCATTACTCCGTAGCAATGCAATGAAAAGTATGCATTATCGAAAAAGAGCTTTGACCCTCAGGGTACGGACTGCAGTGAGAAAAGAAAATCCTTCAATGTGCAAAATGCATTTTGTTGTCTCGAAATTTTGTTGTTTTAACAGTTGCCCAGACATGCTAAACAAGCTACAGTTCACACTACTTAAACTATCAGTTAGATTGACAAAACGTGTTTAATGCCAACCAAACATCAAGTTAAACGTATTTAATCCTTTCAGTCACAGTGGGACCGCTACGGTCCCACCCTTTAAAAGATCACCTCAGTTCTCTAATATTGAACCAATGCTTCTGAAAATACGAATCTAGGCGTTTTTTGAGTCGTTGATCATGAATGTGAGGTCAGATTTTGAAAATTCAAAATGGTGGATCCGATATAGTCGATCCAACTGGGCAATGTAATAATAACAATTTCAATCATATAAAATCCTACTTTGTCAGGAATATTCCTTCAAATATACATTAAAAATAAATATTTCAGTTAATTTGAGATCATTCTGCAATCAAAATAATTTATGACTGCAAAATTAAAATCCGTGGTTCCTTATCATTATTATTGATATGCACTTCATATATATATATATGGTGTGTCCCAGAACTCAACGTCAAGCCAAAACGGGGTGACAGGATTGATTGTAACCATCATGAGAAAAATCAGAAAACAATAAAGCAGGGCCTTTCAAAGTAGACAAATTTTGAAAATTTTAAATTCATAGTTTAACAAATAGTCTTAATTCTAGGAAATTTGGGTTTGTTTGGGTTTGTTTCACAATAAACGAAAAATGGTTACAGTTTGACCAAATTTCTAGGTTTTTCTTAAATGCCCATAATTTTCAAACTTCATGGGATAGATTTTTTTCATGATGGTTACAATCAATCCTGTCACCCCGTTTCGGTTTGACGTTGAGTTCTGGGACACCCTGTATATATATATATATATATATATATGCGTGCGTGCGTGCGTGCGTGCGTGTGTGTGTGTGTGTGTGTGTGTGTGTGTAGATTTTGAAAATCTAATGCCGGGTTCGCGATCAGTGACCCCGAGAACCCCTGAGTACAAAGTTTCAGAAGAATTAACAAGTATTTGGAATTTCACGTCCGCCATATTGGATCCGCCATTTTGAATTTTGAAAATCTAATGCCAGATTCGTAATCAGCGACCCCGAAAACCCCTGAGTACAAAGTTATAGAAGAATTAATAAGTATTTGGAATTTCACGTCCGCCATACTGGATCCGCCATTTTGAATTTTGAAAATCTAATGCCGGATTCGTAATCAGCGACCCCGAAAACCCCCCCAGTACCAATTTTCATCAAAATCGGTGCAGATGAAAAATGCATGACCGAAAGGGTTAAAGATACATTTTGTTAAACCAACTGAATTTTGGATGGATGAACGAATGTTTTTTTCAGGGTGGGTTAGCGTAACCCGAGCGAATTTTGAAAGTAGCGAAAATATCGTTTATATTCACAACTATGATTTTTTTTAATGAACAAAATATCACAAATCTGATAAAACCATCGCATTTCTGAGAAAATTTGCGATCGATTGAAAAAAACTGTTTTAATTGATGAATTGCAGCCCAGTATACAGTCGATAAAAATTGCCGGGTTAGACTAACCCATGTCCATACGGATCGTTACATTTTTATAGTCCGTACCCTGAGGGTTAAGGTCGTATTCTAGTGTGAACAAACCTTTGAAGGTTTGTTCACACTAGAAAGGATGTTTCGGGAATTGAATTTAGAGAAACGGTTAAATGTAGAGTGTTAGGATTTCTCAGTTGTATTTATACATGTTTGAAGTAACATCTTGAATTTTTTTGAAGCAGTCTATTAGAAATTGCACATACTTGATGTTGCGCAGGTCATGTCGCGACATTTTTTATCTTTGGGCGTTATGATTCCGGTGGTCCTCGTCATCTGATATAAACGATTTTTTTTAAATTCCATTCTTGGTTCTATTCTTTGGTTATCGTTTGGCCCTCCATCTTTTTTATTGCTTTATAATTACTATTTTTCGGGCCAGCGAGAAGTAAACATTTTCTTTTAAAAATCAGTATACTCTTTTTTTGGCGTCGCCACTTCGTACATTTTTCCTAAATTTTGTTATTAGACAGCCGAACGATAACCACATTCATAGAGAATAGAATTGAATTGAAAAAAAATAGTTGGTTTCAGATGACAAGGACAGTCGGAATCGCAACGCCCGACGATAGAAAATGTTTGCGACTTGATCTGCGCAACATCAAATAGCATGTACAATTTCGAAATCAAGGCTTTGAGAAAAATTAAGATTTTTCTTTAAACATGTCCAATTGTAACTGAAAGACTAACACTGTAGATTAAATCGTTTGGCTAAATTTAATTTCCAAAAAGTCACTTTGAAAATAAGTGTTCACACTAGAATACGCCCTTAAACTCGACAAAAACCGAACACTCTTCGGCGATTCGAATAAATCTTTCTCCGAATAAATAAATAAAGATGGGCTGGCCAAACCCCGTCATGGGGGGGGGGGGGGGATGTCAACGAATTATTTGTTGGAAAAAAATTGAATATCAGATTGTTTTGCGAATTGTTCATTTCATGGAACTAACGAATATTGAAAATATTTTCGTGTTTTATCTTGAGTTTTTGTTGGCCCCTTGTGAATGAATAATTTCGTTGATTCAAGTTTCTTTTTTTTCCTCTCTGTATATCGTGTCAATTCATTGAGTGAATTAGGCGCGTGTTGAGCAAACGTCGATATTTGTACTGTAAATATTAGCATGACGAATACAAAGGCTCTCGAGGACAGAGAACAGGATGGGCGGAAAACAAAAATTACGAGGACGTTTGAACGAGTGCGTTTTATTTGATGTTCTTATCGGATCGTGCGTCGAATTAAATTTTTCCTCGTTCGAGTGTTACGCGGGTAACAATTCACGATGTTTAGCACAGGGTGGCCCGACAGATTCTAAAAACACGCAACGTCAATCACTTATCTCCGAACCAACGAATAAAAAGTGGCCGCCAATAACAACGAGAGAACGAAATTTTCGCGGATAGAAAAATTGAAATCGGAGCTTTTTGTAAATCAACCTTTCATTGGAATTACCGACGGATGCTCGGAAGCTCACCCTGTAACGAAGATCGAACGCAATACGATGAACGCATTTATTTAGTTCGTAAGAATCATTATAGTCGGATGGGGCGCGTTGATCGAAAGGAAAAGGAAACAAAAAACAAAATTGGCATTATTGGGTGAAGAAGCAGACGACGGGTATTCAATGAAGATTTTATTATTCGACAAACGAAGCTTTGGAGAATCGGAATATTCGGCGAAAAAAAATATATTGCGCGCATTGCAATTTTGAGATTATGCATTTTCGTTTTCCCAATATTTCGTTCTTTTCCGAGACGTTATTTTTAGAAATGTTTACCTATTTTTTACGAGATTTACGATTTTTTTGTCATTTTTCTTTGCGATAAGTTCTTCCTCGTTAATTCCTTTTCTTTTTTAAAACGTCGGTGATCTTTTTTTTTGCAAATTAGGTCTGTGATTCGGGGGTGGGTGCAAAGTCACCGGTGCTCTTCACCCTGCGGGACGAAAGATTTAGTTATTGGCCAACGACGAACAAATCCCTGATAATCGATTATTTGCAACATTTTTAACTCCGGTTTTATCTCACAAGTTGGCCAAAAACTGCATCGGACAGTCTACAATTTCGTTTTTTTTTGTCGGTGCGGACGAGACTGCGAATCTGCAGTTTTACCTCTACGTAACGAAAAAAAAAGAAATCTATATTCGTATAGGCGCATCGTGCGGATCATGTCAAAAAACTTGTAGCGATAGGGGAGCAAGAGGAGAAACGAAAAAAAAAAAGGAAATACAAAAGCCGCGGAGCATCAAGACTCGAGGCACACACATTTTCTCGGGTGAAGCGTTACACCGAACAAAAATTATACTTTACCGATTACCCCGAGAAACGTTGATTATGTATAATTACGATGTGAATTACATATATAAGCACATTAAGCGGATAAACTGTGAAATTGAATTTTAATACCTGCGCCATTGAGAAGAGGGAGAGAAAGAGAGAGAGAGAGACCAGTGCGAAAGTTCGTACTTGAAAGTTCTTCCTTGTCATCTTTTTTCCTATATCCCAGACGAAATCCAAAAATTCAGCCGGGCCAATATTCCTATCTTTTGAACGACATTTGTAGGGTAGCACTAAATAGTACCCTACATAGTGCATTATTTAGGTACCCTTGTACCTATGGGTATGACTATGGGTACCTCTATAGGTATCGTTGTACCAATAGGTACCCCTGTACTATAGGTACCACTATGGGTACTCTTGTACCTATAGGTTAAAGGGTACCACTATAGGTACCCTTTAACCTATGGGCACCACTATAGGTACCCTTTAACCTATGGGTACCACTATAGGTACCCTGTACCTATAGGTACCACTATAGGTACCCTTGTACCTATGGGTACCACTATAGGTACCTTTGCGATTTCTCTCCGTCCGTCTGTCACAGCTTCTCTTCTCCCTTCCACTCTGTTTTTATCTTCCTTTGGTTCTAAAATCTGAAATAACTGATGAAAATAACATTGCGCAAGTATATTCAAGTAAAATGACTGCAATTGTTATAAACGAATTAGTTCCGAAAAGAAAAAAGAAAAAAAAACGGTTAATTTGACAAACTTCGATTCGCCATATTGTTGGTATTACTCGAAACGTTTTACATGTTGAATATTTATAATTATGAAAGTTTGAAAACGACTGCTTTGAGAAAAATAATTTGCAATGATTTATTTGCAACCTCTTCGAAAGTAATCAAATTTTCATTTAATATTATAGTTCAATTCAGAATTACAATTCAATTCGAAATTGTCATTCAATTCGATCTCACGATTTTTTTAAATACACTAGGCAAAAGAATTAAAGGATATTGAAAAAGTTCGCCAATTTTAGGGTCATGTTCAAACAGCTGTAACTCCTCGAAAAATGGTCGTACAGCAAAATAAAAGGAAGCAAATTGAAGGTGTGCATCTCTCGTTTAGAGATCTTGAGCTCAAAAAGTTTTTCGCATCAGCCAATTTTTGGTAGCCATCAATAAACTAAAGTAAAAAAAAATTTCAAAATTTTTGCTCATCCTTCACAGTCTGCACGGACTTTAATAAAAAAATTTGAATGTTCGGATTAAAAGGATCGTCTAGCTGGATTCTTCCCCTTTAATTTGAGCGGTGGGAAAGCTCTGTACGATTTTTTCTCGCTGAGTTATCGATGTTCAAAACAAAAATGACACTTTTGACTTTGATGACTGATTACTCGGAGATTAATGGTCGCACAGAACAAAACCAGAGGGTTTTGGAAACTTTGAAGTATTCTCTATAAGATGCTTTTATCATTTTCTTTATCAGGATTCTTTTTATGCGGGAAAATGGATTTAAAAAAACGTGAAAAAATGGCATATTTATGAATATTCTTTTAACTAAGGATTATTTTGCCAATATCGAATAGATAAAAAAAAATCGGTTGTTTTATTACCTCAAAGTATCCTAAACAAGCCCTCAAAAGTTTAAACCCCTGCGATTTTTTTAAATTAATTGTTTTTTGTCAAGAAAAAAAACTTTTTATTTAATTTTTTTTTCATTAAACAAAAATTTGTTCCCGTTGTTCAACTATCAACATTTTATAGCACCGGAAATTCGGATCAGTGTCAAAAAAATTGTGATTCTCAAAAGACGAATAAAAGGTGGTAGATTTAGCCTTCAATCGATTTTTGGCAAAAACCACAATTTCGATCATTCGCAACACAATAAAAAAAAATGGCAGGGGTTTAAACTTTCGAGGGCTTTTTAAGGATACTTTGAGGTCATAAAAAAACCGATTTTTTTTATCTATTCGATATTGGCAAAATAATCCTTAGTTAAAAAAATATTAGTAAATATGCCATTTTTCACGTTTTTTAAATCCATTTTCCCGCATAAAAAAATCCTGATGAAAAAATGATAAAAGCATCTTATACAGAATACTTCAAATTCCAAAACCCTCTGGTTTTTTTCTGTGCGACCATTAGTCTCCGAGTAATCAGTCATCAAAGTCAAAAGTGTCATTTTTGCTTTGAACATCGATAACTCAGCGAGAAAAAATCATACAGAGCTCTCCCACCGCTCAAATTAAAGGGGAAGAATCCAGATAGACGATCCTTTTAATCCGATCATTCAAAAAAATATATTGAAGTCCGTGCAAACTGTGAAAGATGAGCAAAAATTTTGAATTTTTTTTACTTTGGTTTTTTGATAGCTACTAAAAAGCGGCTGATGCGAAAAAGTTTGAGCTCAAGATCTCAAAACTAGAGATTCACACCTTCAATTTGCTTTTTTTTTATTTTGCTGTGCGACCATTTTTCAAGGAGTTACAGCTATTTGAAAATGACCCTAAAATTGGCGGACTTTTTCAATATCCTTTAATTCTTTTGCCTAGTGTATTTCAATTAATGGCTATATTACTAATGAATTCAATATTTCAACTAAATTAAATGGCATAATTTCACCTCGTATTACTATTTAATTTATACGATGTCGAAGTTTTCATCGCTGGAATGCAACGGAAATTATTTTTCATTATTCATTTCTTCATTTTCCTTATCATCTCAAATATTATCCTGCTAACTTGGGCTGTAGATTTCTGATAGAGAGCCTAAAAAATGTTTGAGTGATTTTCGTAGCCCAAAATTGTCAAAAACATTGCGAGCTTTCGTTGTTAACTTCAATGTCATTCAACTCAATATTACAATGGCAGGTCGTACAATGACAATATAACAATTTAAGTGGATATAAAATTTTAATGAAATATCACGATTAATTTCAGTTTTCAATTAACTTTCAAATTTCACTTTAATTTCAAATTTCAATTCAATTCGGTATGACAATGACCCATGACTTGGAAAACTCTTTATTCTTTGTGTTTCGACGAAAATAATTCATCCGGACAGATTTTACTATCACCAAATGGCACTTTACATCGCCCAATTGAATGAAGAATGCCATGTTCCAAATGTCCATGAATTTCAATGTACAGAGTGTTATTTTCACCAATTTTTAACTTATTTGTCAATGTAACACATTGCTCTCGTTACATTGACGAATAGCCGATTTTCCACGCCGGAACTGACAATTCGTCGCTGATATCTCCGCCCTCGAGGTAGGCAACGCGGCTTACTAATTCGCGCAGTTTTAATCCGATGAAGGGAGTTCAACGAGATTCGCGAGAGATGAGTGCTCGGTGCGCGCACGAAGTATACGCGTGTATGTGTCACACCTGTCGAGTTCCTATTTTACAGCGCGAAAGCGTTAATAATCGAATTCCCGTGGCTCGACGAGCTTTTACATTAGCGGAAACTCCACGAGAAAGAGCCAACCAAACTTTTATGTGTGTATGATTTTATATGCATGTGTCGAAGTGGAGAACGTCGGATTACGTTCAATGAGATTTTCCGCTTTCATCCTTCCCCCTTCGGACGACAGCGCTTTTTTTTTAACGAAAGTTACAACAATTAATGAACTCTTGCCGGCTGGAGAAAAGCTTATTTGGGGGAATTTAAAGTTCCCACGGGTTCGCGTACATTAACGCTGAGAAAAGAACGTCATTCTTCTCTTAGTAGTAGTGTAATAGTATGTGTGTATATATATATATATATATATGTATGTACATGTATATATACATATATATATGCATGTGTGTATATATATATATATATATGTATATATCCACCCTTGGCCAGAAGTATAAATCACCCTGTCATTTTTCTATCCGGATCAGAAAACGAATATCTCGGCGAAAAAAATCGTAAACCAATTTACCAAACGGCGTTTTGAAGATGAAAAAACCAGCTTTATTTTTATTTTTTCGATTTTTTTTCAACCCGGTACGTCATTTTGAAAATCCCGATTTTTCACGATTTTCGCACTTTGCAAAATCGCGTGCTGGACTTAGAAAAAAAATAGTAATCACACAATTTAGTGATAAGATCTTTGAAGAGGAAATCGTTAGCTTTAATTTCGTTTTTTTTTGTTACTTGCGATCTTTTTGCACAGAGTAATTTTGTTTATTCTTGAAAAAACGGCAGGTTTCCGAAAAGCCGGCATCGTGCGGCGTAACTTGAAAACTATGCAATTTGGAATATTTAGTATAAGCAGTAAAAAGTTGTATTTTGTTATTTTGGAGTCACTCAATTTTTTAAAGACTTTCTTTCCAAAATTTCTTCATTTCGCTAGTTTTGGTTGATAGTCGACGATTTGTCTCATTAATTAATTGCCGTTACTTTGAAACAAAGATGTTTTGATTACGCCGTTTGGTCAGTTGGACTACGACTGTTTTTCGCCGAGATATTCGAATTTTTGTCTGGATAGAAAAATTACAGGGTGCTTTATACTTTTTGCCACGGGTGTATGTGTTGCCGGCAGTGCATAATGCAGGCATTCTATAAAATACTTAGTTATTCTATACATTACCGGGTTCGTCAAGGCAATGTATAAAATATTTTATCTACACTGAAAAAAAAAATTCGTTCATCCATCAAAAATTCAGTTGGTTTAACAAAATGTATCTTTAAATACGTTCAACCTGATTTTTGATTGGCATAACAAAACAGTATAGTTGGTAGTAAAATAGTATAGTGGTGTGAACTGTAGCTTATTTAGCATGTCTGAGCAACTGTTAAAACAACAAAATGTCGAGACAACAAAATGCATATTGCACATTCAACGATTGTTTTTTCTCAGTGTATCGTTAACCATTACATACTGTACCTAGGTAATGTATGCAATACCTAGGAATTATACAGGGTGAGGCACTAACTGTTGCCACCTTGAATATCTCTGTAATTATCGACGTCACAAAAAAAAGTTTGAAACAAAAGTTGTGCCGTACGAAAGGGGTCATCAAATGCGACCATTTTTTTGATCTCAGTGGAGGCGCGGTCGCGCAGTAAAGGTCACCTCCACTTTTTTAAATGGGACGGTACATTTTTCTTCCAACGATCTTGTAGAGCATCGAAAACTGCATAAAAACATTTAGGGGTCACAGACCTTTCAAGGTCATTTAAGATAAAAAAGTGACATGAACTTTATTTTTATGTGAAATTACGTTTATTCACAGTAGACGTTCATTATTGGAAGAAATACTTTTGGAAACAAGAAACAGAAGGTGGTATCAACACGATGGGTGCCCGGCACATTTTTCGCTGATAGCTAGAAATTAATTACAAAAGCGATTTCTAAATAGTGGAATTCGACGCGGTGGAGTTGTATCGTGGCCAGCTCGCTCGCCAGACTTGACGCCTCTGGACTTTTTCTTGTGGGGGTACTTGAAAGATCTTGTTTATAAAGAACGTCCAACTACGCCGGATGATATGCGTGAGAGAATTCTTCGAGCCTGTGATTCGATAAGTGCCGAAGTGATGAGAAATTCTACACAATCCGTGATGAGGAGATTGCAATACTGCATTGATTCCAATGGCAATCACTTTGAACATCTACTTCGAATAAAGGTAATTTCACATAAAAATAAAGTTCATGTCACTTTTTAATCTTAAATGACCTTGAACGACTTTGACCCCTAAATGTTATTCAGGGATCAAGACCTTTGCTGTACGACAGCGCCTCCACTGAGATAAAAAAAAAGGTCGCATTTGATGACCCCTTTCGTACGGTACAACTTTTGTTTCAAACGATTTTTTGTGACGTCGATAATTACAGAGATATTCAAGGTGGCAACAGTTAGTGCCTCACCTTGTATATAATGCCATTAGGAGATCTGGTAAAGTATGAAATGATGGATAAACAAAACATCTTTTGTTTACTCAAAATCATCAATTCAATAAATCGTTTCACTGGAATGGTATTTATTTATATGTTCTTACATGTTGTTGAATTATTGTGACATTTGGTTTGGGTTATACCCGCGCACCCTGTCGCCAACCGCATCTATTAAACACTTTGCCGGCCGTACACTTGGTATTGTATAGCAGTGTTTTTCAACGTGTGGGTCGCGATCCCCAGGGGGGTCGCAAAGTATTGCTCGGGGGTCGCGGTCGCAAGCCAGGTAAAAGTAAAAAGTAAGGTTTGTAGGTTCTACACTACAATAAAAATACAACAATTTCAGTGAAACGGCTGTGCCTGTTTATTTTATTAAGTTGTCGAATCGTGGTTCTATTTTTGAGACGCCAATACCCAAATCATGTTCTAGTTGGAGCCTATTTCTCTTCTTAGTTTTTATGTTCACCATTGAAGAGAACGTTATAGTCCAGTAAAAGAGACGAAAACCCAGCACTTTAAGCGTAGAAGTAGATTTTTTTACTGAAGCTAGATGGTTGCATACCGAAAGTAACCCCAACGAAATTTCGCCCCTCAACTCACTCCAACCCTAAGAAATAGGGGTTGAAAACTTAAAAATCGCCGTATCTCGATACTTGATAGCCCGATCGAAAAATGTTTCAAACAAAAGTTGTTTGGAATAATAAAATACGTATAAAGTTATCTGACGTCCAATCCCCTATCTTCGAAAATAGCGGCACAAAAACGCGAGAGCACCACTGACCTAGATTTTTCTAATAGTTTTTGTGCCGCTGTTTTCAAATATATTGGGTTGGACGTCTGATAACTTTATACGTATTTTATTATTCCAAACAACTTTTGTTTCAAACATTTTTTCATCGAGCTATTAATTATCGAGATACGGCCATTTTTCAGTTATCAACCCCTATTTTTTAGGGTTGGGGCGAGTTGAAGGGCAAAATTTCATTAGGGTTACTTTCAGTATGCAACCATCTGGCTTCAGTCAAAAATTCTAATTGCGCGCTAAAAATGCTGGGTTTTCGTCTCTTTTACTGCACTATTAGTTCGTATAGGTACGAAGTGGTGAATGGCACTGATCATTTTAAAGCTTCCCTTGCCAGCTCGGGGGATCGCTACAATTTTTTTTATTTGTCAAGGTATCGCGTATTCAAGAAGGTTGAAAAACACTGTTGTATAGGATGCATAGGGGAAGTATGGAATAAATGATATTGTCTACATTGCTCGAACATTTCAGACATTTTATAGAATGTCTAGGTATTCTATAAAGTCTTCTAAACGCGACTAGCTCCGAGGCCGGGAAGCGAACTCGGGACCGGCTGTATTGGTAAAGATTTTCCGCAGTTTCCCTATACCCATGGCAGAAAATGTCATGGTGAATGCGATACAGAGGAAGAAGTCGGCTGCGGCTCCAAGGTGAGGATCGATTGGGGATGTGGAGTGGAGAAAATGGTGAGGGATGTAATAAGGGGAAATACCCCGTACATAGAAGCTACAATAAGTAAAGCGTTCGCCATAGCAGCGACATTAAAAAAAAGAAGTTATATATATATATATATATATATATACAAGGCGGGCCATTTAACGTGACCACCCCAAATATCTCCGTTGCCTTTAGAGTGACGAAAAAAATGTTAGAAGGTAATTTGATTGATTTCGAAGGGCTGATCCCATTTGAAAAACTATGACCTTGACAAAAATGAATTTTTACCACTGTATCAGCTCTTCGAATTCAATTAAATTCTCTCCTGATATTTTTTTCGTCACTCTAAAGGCAACATAGATATTTGGGGCGGTCACGTTAAATAGCCCACGCTGAAGTCATATTTGTGTGATAGTCTCCTGCGGCCGTCAACACTTCTCCAATTTCTCACCCGGAATGAAAATTCAAAATAAATTGAGTTCCAGATAAGATTCGCCTTTCCAGTACCTAGGGAAATCCGAAAATATCGATTTTTTAATCAAAATGTTGCACGTTTGGACCAAAAAGCGTTTTCGATAATATAATGCCTGAAAGTCGTTTTTTTTTAAGTTCTCAGAATATAAAAAATCCCCTATGCAGTTCGACGTAAAATGTTGTATTTAGGTTGAGAAGAAAATGTCAATTCAATCGACGAAGAATTGGCGATAATGCCAGCCGTATGACACTATCAGCCATAGGTGACTCGCTTAATCGATTTCCACTGCCTCCTTTTTATTACAAAATCTTGTGAATTTTGTCTTAAAGATGATCGAAGGTACGTAGTAGACGTGCAAGCAACTATGTTTGAACACTTGAGAGAAAAAGGATGTTTTTTGCAGTCTACAGCAGAAATAATGTCACCCTATAGGTAAAATCGCCCGTTCTTCCGATTTATGGCGTTACCTTTGACTTGTGATCCTTCCTAAGGGGTAAAAAGGGGTTAATGGGCTAATCTATCTCTTCTTCAATTCGTACACCTGATTTATCAGCTATTGTAGAGTTAACAAGAATATTGCCCAGTTGAACGTTGAGTACTCAAAGTCCTTGTAGAGTTGATACATTATAGAATTAATGCATATTGCAAATCTGTCATTGTGTAGTTTATACAAATCCGAATAAATACGTTGTAGGGATAATCATAAGGCTAGATCGTTGTAGAGGTTCAATACTGCAAACTCGAGACTCTCGTACTGTTGGTCGTTTTCCGAGTTTATACAGATGAGAGATAAAGTCATTGTCAAGTTGAAAAACCGAGTTTCAACGTTGTAGAGATAAGCATTGTAGAAACGAGACCCTTGCGATTCTTCATCGCTTTACATTAGAAGAATTTTGGTTTTTGTTTTATTCTGATCGGTGCACTGCTTGTGCTGAAACTGCAAAACCACCCCTCGATATGCCTTTCTTTGAAGGGTGGTTTCCCCCCTTAAAACTGTTTTTCCGCAGATAACAAAAAATACGTGTCTAATAGTTTTCAATGCTTTATCACATATATGAGTTTCAACAAAATCGCCCGCGGACACTCGAGTGATGTTCCTTGTAAGTGGAATTTTCACTACTATCAACCATCCATAAAAAATGTCGAAATTGCCCCTTTTTTCGGGTCTGGACTGTCTCCCTTGTTCATCATCGTGTAACGTTCACTTGATACGATTCGTGAATTATATTATGAGTGGCTCCTTTACGATAGCAGATGACGGAGAATCTGGCTATTCCCAGTGACCCACCCTGTGTATGTATTAGGCATACACGGGTCCCATATGGATCGAACGGAAACGCAAATGGAAGGTTGGTAAATATGCAGTGTGTGGCAAGGTACACGTATGGTCGAAAGGAAGGAAACGAGCCGCTTATGCACTCGCTAATTGCTTTATGCGACGAGGGAGCTTTTCGACTCGATGTACTATACGCCTGCCACGTATCGTTCGTACAATGCATCATTCGCGTCAGTGTGCACTCGGGAAACCTGTTGCCCGTCAAAATGAAAGGTGAATATGACCGCATTCCGCTAACCCGATAATCGCACGTTCAGCTTTACCAAGTGCAGCAAAGTAGCTCGAGCAACAACCGCACGTAGGGCACCTTTTCATCGGCCAAACGAAGCGAGAAAACTCGAGAATACGCGAGCCGCGTGTATCACTGCGAGACTCGGCTGAGATAGAGCGAAGGAGGCACGTGCGAACGATCACCAATCTTTGTAACGACGAACAAAGCCTGCGGAGTCGTGCGTGGAAGTGAATTGGCGTGTCTTAAATTACTTCGTTTTCCAACTGCGATGTTTTTTTAATTCGATCATTTTTCAGACGGTACATCGTTGTGGTTTGCCGAAAAATTCGAGTTTTTTGGGATCTTTTGTTGGGAATACTAAAAAAGCAATCAAAATGAGGTTTAGAGGGTTCATTGTGCATGTGTTGACGTATATAAAAAAAAAGAAACAGAGAAAATGGGTGAAAAAATCACAATTGCGGCTCAGTCGTAGCTACACTAACAAAGAACGTCACTTAAGGTGGCGCTTAATAAAAATAAGTCACAATCAATTGTCACACCGAACGATAAACTGGAATAAAACATTTCGCGCTCATTTAGTAGATTAAAACATTTTTACATTTTCTCTGAAAAGTCGCGGCTAGGAAAATTCTTCTGCTGGTCATATTGTTCTAAGTTTTATCATTAATATTTTCTATAAACATTCGGTGCCCCTCTGTTTTTATCGTCATTACGGAATCTTTAGTTTTTTTGCACGCGTGAGCAGTTTATATCAGACATTTAGGGTTATTTAGTTTATACATTGTTAGTTAGGGGCCGGGGTTCAATTCCGAACTTTGAATGATCAGAACGCTCAAAACTCCGAAAGAATACTACCCCGAAAGATCAAAATTCCGAACGAATTTTACACGAAATACCAAAACTCCGAAAATCTGAACACAGTTAAACTAATCGGGCTATGGAGGTTTTGAAAGTTTTTAAATTTTGAATAAATCGACGAGTTATTGAAAGAATTTTTTTTTATTACGAAATGCTTTTACCTCTATTTCGAAATTTGTCTGGTCAATCTTATACATTCTATATCATTTACAGTCAACTGTCTAGACTTTCGCTGGCATGATCGTGACGAACCTTGTAATTTCGGAACATCAAAATTAGGAATTTCAACCCGGCTCTCATGTCAAGATCACGCCAGCGAAAGTCTACACAGTTGACTGTAAATGATATACAACGTATAACATTGTGTAGACAAATTTTAAAATTGATGCAAAATCACTTCTTAATAAAAAAAAAATCTTGAAATATTCGTCGCTTTATTGAAAATGTTGGAACTTTTAAAATTTCCATAGCCCAATCATTTTGACGGTGTTAAGATTTTCGGAGTTTTGGTTTTTCGTGTAAAATTCTATCGCAGTTTCGATCTTTCGGGGTAGTATTCTTTCGGAGTTTTGAGCGTTCTGATCATTCAAAGGCCGGACTTTTAACCCGGTCCCATCTTGAGATTCGGAATATTAAAATTCGGAATTTTAAACATGACATCTCCATAAAGCGCCGTATAAGTGAGACGATTTCCAGAGTCGTCATTTTTCGTTAAGAGTTCGGTAATTTGGATTCAAATTTGAGCAGTATACTGAGATGTATTTTTACTTTGATTATAGACGAAAATCAGTTAATTGTTAAATATTCGGGTTCGTGCAAGGAATACCATATATGTGAAAGACCATTGACACCTATTAGACACGCATTTTTTTATCAGCAGAAAGAGGGGTTTAAGGGGAGAAAGTAGCCCTCAAAGAAAGTCGTATCACCCCTTAAGTTGTTTTTTTTTAATTCTTCAAAAGTAGATGTTTTATCGCTTTACATTAGAAGAATTTCGTTTTCGATTAATTCAGATCGGCTAACTGCTTAAAGGTGAAACTTTGAAATTACCCCTCAACGTGCCTTTTGTGAGGGGTGGTTTACCCTCTTAAATTATTTTTTTTCACTGATAAAGAAATGTGTCCAATAGTTTTCAATGCTTTATAACATAATGAATGTCAACAAAATTCAAGGCGGACATTACAAGTAATGTTTCATGTAAGAGCGTTTTTTAAAGGCGTTCTGCGGGAATTTTTATGGATCAGCACCTGAAAAAAAAAAAAATTCCGTAATTTACGTTAGTTTTGCTAGAGAAGTGCCCACGATTATTAAAAAATATGATTTTCTCGCAAAGTGGCATCATTTTGCATTAATATTTTTTCTTCGCTAAATAATCGGCCTTAATGTGTTTATAAGAACGAGAATCGTTGATGAATTGTAAAAATCCTGTGTACTTCTTCAGAAAATCTGTCTAAACAGCTGCAGCTAAAATTTCAAGTCAGTCGGATGAAAACTGCCCAAATTATGCGTCCTCCCCAATTTAAAAAACGAGGTTTCGTGAAAAACGCCTTTAAAGTTTGGAAAACGTTTGTACGTGATTTTTTTTTTTTAATATCAGCTTACTGATTTTTCACGTTTACTAGGCTGTGCTAGGATCATAAAGCACCTTTCCCAGCTTCAAATTATGCTCCTCACATTCTTTTCTGGCTGAAGTAAGCTCGCGCAGTGCTCGTCAATTTTTTACCAAAAATTGTACCCATCGTAGCCAATCTTCAATTCGAAACATGACTTCAAGAAATCCCCTGAAACCCTCGTGAAAAATTATAGCTGCTATGTCAGGTCACTATCAGTGTCACCAATATAGTCGGCCGATAATCTTTTTGCCGCTAGAAACTGATTTAGGCGCTGTCGTCTACACGATGAAATTGAAGCTCTCATTCGAATTTTGCGATTACCCATCGAGGTACTTGATAGTAGGTCTTTAATTATTAGGTCGTTGTAGATTTTTTGTACAACGACTCTGCCGAACGACTCCAAATTGCTACTGTAGAATTTCTGCTGTGGGGAAAAAGTTCAATTTTCGAACAAAAAAACAACGTTAATAATTTGTTATTAACAAATGGATAAACGTATAAAATAATCATTCAGTCATACGACAGAAAATGTTATAAACTATGCTCTGTCCGAATTCGAAGTCATTTGGATGAATTGATTTCGAATGACGACTTAGACGGTTTCATGAAACATAGTTTCGGGAAAAAACAAAAGAAAAAATCGTAAATTGCAGTGGGGTGGTTCGCCGTAGCACAGTGGGCGATCTGACCCTTTACAAAAGTCGTCTCAACTCGGTCAATTTTCCAAATGGGTTCAAAATCTGTCTTGCAAATTGCACTTAAGACGCTAGGCTATAAAACTAAGCAATAAAAAACATTGCATTTTTGAAATTTTAAGCTTATGCAGACCCCTTAAGTAAAATCAGTGGTAAATGAGCGTAACATGTAGACCAAGCCTCAAATTTCCAGGTAAAAGTGTTTTTTTTTGTAATTGTTTGACCTGCATCTGTTAATAATTAACTCTATTGGGGCAAAAATATTGACCGTCAATATACCGTGGACTCACGACCGCCGCAATTTTCGAGCCGTTCCATTGTTTACAGCGTTGCAATAGAGTTTACTAAAGATGTATGGGAACGCAGAATGGGAAAATAAGCAGAGGTCCATGACGTTACAATCAATTATGCTACAATTATGTAGCCAATCGTTGCGAATTATTCCAAAAACTTTCTTTCTTACATAACTTACCCGCTCATAAAATCAAAATTATCCTGTGACATTTTTTCACTGTACTTTTTCTCCACCCACCTCGAAGCAACACAACGTCCCTTAAGAATGCATGCAAAGTTATGACATTCCAAAAGTGCAATAAGTGTTCAACGGGTTAGTCGATCGATCCCAAATTTCGCTTTCAGTCTTGTAACAAACGAAGTAATAACGCATTCATGTTAGAATTTCTGTACTGTACCCTAATATTCATAAATCCCGCTCCATTAGTGCATCGTGGCTCTAATGGACGTACGCAATCCTTTGGCCAAAGAATCCACGCTGTAGCCCAAATGACCAAATTTTCCTTAAATGTTTAAAATAAGTGCATACGAGACGATTCGATTCGACGACCAGAGTTGCTTCTGAGTCACCATCGATCCCTAATGAAGCCCCCATGCGCGATCCCGGCGCGACAATTTTCGAGAACCTGGATTGCACAGACTTGAAAGACTACGGAGAGCAGGGCACGAAAGCGCACCACGTGCAGTACAACTACGAGCCCGATTTAAGGGGCCAGTCTACTTTGAAGCCACGAAAAAGGGCTATTTTCGCGATTTTTTTGAGAATTTTATAAATGATATGAATATAAAAAGTGTTGGACTTGATAAATAAAGTCTTGAAATACACGAAAAAAATGTATTCAATTCTATTCATTTTAAAGTACAAAAAAAACGAACGAAGTTCAACGTAACGCCTCAAAAATAGGTGGGCTAGGTAGCTCCATCACAAATCGGCAACGGCTTGTCTGAAACAAAAAAATCAAAGGCCATTAGATTCAGTATGACACCAGCTACAAAATAACCCTCGGATATAAAGTTGTATCAAAAAATTAAAAAATGGCAGATGAAAAACGAAAAAAAGTTTCAAAAACGCGTTTTTTCGCAGTTTTTCGCAAAAAAGAGTAAAAATCAAAATTTTAAAACCATCGAGGGTCATCTTGTTGCGAATCATGTTTACAATATTTAGTCCAAATTTCAAGAGAATCGGTTTATTAGTTTTAGAGATACGATGGAGCTAGATTTTGAAAACGTTGTTTCGAGAAACACGCGTTTGAAGTTTATACTATGAAAAACTCTTACCTAAACTCAATCGGCAATTCCTGCATCGTACAAAACCCCTTCTGATTGCTCATCATCGTCGATTTCTTCAAGTCTTGCAGGCTTTCGAATCTTTGAAATTTTCAAACTGGACTGGCCCCTTAAGCGGGAGTTCAGGATGCAAGAGTTTCCCGCTCGCTCGAGGAGGTTGCGCAGTGCCACTCCGCGCAACTGATGCGGCCTCTGGCTGCGCCGTGATAGGTGGACCGCTTCCCCCACGACGCGCTCGTCAGGGTGGGGGACTGGGCGGTCCTTAGCCCGTCAATCGTGGTCCTACTGTAGCCCATTCTACTAAAAGTAAGTCTGGTACGATAAGGGTTTTCTATTCTGGACAATTTCCGGATTTAGGCCCCGGAGAATGGCACAAATTGTCTTGAGACACGCGAAGCTTCTCTCACTGGCAAATCGTCCCGTCGGTTTCTCAAGAATTAGTTTTCTCTCCCGCTCGAAATCCCCGTACATATATATCTATCGTAACTTCCGTGTAACTTGAACACCCCCAGCTTTGCATCGATACGAGCGCATGCGAATCTACAAGCTGCACGTATGCACGCGAAAAGAGTTGTCGGGCTCGAGTACGGAACTTGAAGTTCGCGAACCGATTCGCGATTGTTCTCATTGCATTGGGATATTTCAAGGGAAGCAGGCGACAAGGGAGACACGCTCTCTCTCTCTCTCTCTCTCTCTCTCTCGCTCTCTCTCTCTCTCTCTCGCTCTCTCTCTCTCCCTCGTCCTATCCCACTCGCTCTCGAGGGTAGGCCTGATCCCCGAAGAGTCACAGTATACGGATTACCGCTAGGGCGTTTCGAGGAAGAGTGCTCGCGTGTCCAACCGTCGACGAGCGAATTTGTTCGACCGCGTCTGCATTTGATATCAAAGTGTTATATACACACGGTATATCTCTACTACATTCATATACATATATACATACATACATACATACATACATACATATATATATATATATACACGCCAATGACGTTTTCCGTCTCGTCAGCAAGTTGGCGAGGACATAAGTTTGGGGAGTCCGTTGCTGAAACGCCGTCGCCTGAATCTTTCGTAGACTGAGGGGTTGGCCCGGGCTTTCCGGACTCATTGTTTTCTCGGAACCCAATAAGCCGAATCGTGTAGCTAAGTGTACGATAAGTCACGTGAGTCCAACCCCAAGGAAGGAACCACACGAATGTGTGCTACTACATGCATGGATACTTTGATGGTACTAATGTATAGGTGATCACATATGCATGCATGTCCACTACAAATGTACGGATAATCACACACCCATCTCCGGTCATACAGTACAGTGTAGATTTACATATGCAAAGTCAAAGTCATAACGTATTCCAGCGTAGGAAATCCACTTCAGTTCTACGTGTGGGTGTGTATAGCAACTTGAAGTGGGTCGTGTGAGTAAATTTTCTGCAGACTGGAATGCTATATATATATAAATATATATACCTATGTTGGGAAATGTACGAGGATTGTCCAATTTTGGCACTTGGTCGAATAATTGATTAACTCCGATGAAATAGATGGGCCTTTGGATGCCCAACTGGTTCAAACGGAGATTTGAGCGTTAATCAATTATTTGCCGCTTACGCTCAACCGTGTCCTATAATGTTAAGTCTGCACGAGGATGGAGTTTTGAAAATCCGTTTTTTTCTATTGCGGGCTCTTGTAGTTTCGGGTGTGAACTTTTTGCAACAAAGACTTTGTAAAAATTGAGGAATTGATCGAGTTATTTTTTTTGCCGACGATCAAACTTCTTCTACGACTTGCCATTTTTGTTATTTAAAACATTATAAAACAGTATCCGGTCACGCGAAATTTTTATTATTATACTAAAAATACATTTTATTACTTTTCATTTCAGATAACTCTACTTGCCGGAACCACCTACACCGACTGGCCATGGACGATTGGACACTCTGTTCAAACAACAATAGCTTCATTGTATATCAATATATTTCAATAAAAAACCCAAACTCAGCAAGACTGTGTAGTAGTTGCCTGTCGAAAACCCAACCCTAACGTGCCAATAGAAAAAAATATTGAAAATCGACCTGTTTTTTGGGTCTAATCAAACGAATTGGGAGAAATGTTGTTACCCTATCGGAAAAATGGCCATGGTATAGGGTATTATAAAATGAAACTGATTATAATTCCTTATCAACCCAATTAGAACATGACTGACACAAGCGTGCAACGATTCCCCTGACGAGAATACAAGTGAGTCGTACTGTCCCTGTCATTGTTTTCACATTGAAAGAAAAAGCATTACAAAGTTTCATTTTTTGCACGAGACTACAAAATATCTCTGTGACGTTCTCATTGACGTCTCACCGTATCATCGTATGGCGTTTTACGTGTGCCATCCGTATCACAGTGCTGAGTCTCGTGATGATGTTGAAGTTTCCATCATTGGAAAGCAACGGAAATTCTCGTTGCTTTATTCCTCATTATTTGCTGATTCAAGTCGTAAAAATCGCCCGAACCCTTTTGTGACGAAACTTACACTGACAATGAACGTCACTTAAGTGTGCGCCTTCGATTTTGTCGAAACTCATATATGTGATAAGGCATTGCAATTTATTAGACACATATTTTTTTTTATATACAGCATAAAGGGTTGAAGGGGGAAAACCACCCCTCAAAGAAAGGTCTGCCGAGGGGTGGTTTTACAGTTTCACCCACAACGAGCCTATCGATCTGCATGAAACAAAAACCAAAATTCTTCCAATGTAAAGCGATGAAAAATATGCTATAGAAGTATTGAAAAAAACATTAAATTAAGGGGCGACACGTCTTTCTCTGCGGAGTGGTTTTCCCCCTTAAAACCGTTTTTCGTCGATGACAAAAAAGACGTGTCTGGTCGTTCTCAATGCTT
The DNA here is from genome assembly GCA_964007375.1 of Ophion obscuratus. Taxonomy (NCBI): domain Eukaryota; kingdom Metazoa; phylum Arthropoda; class Insecta; order Hymenoptera; family Ichneumonidae; genus Ophion; species Ophion obscuratus. The sequence goes on from OZ023314.1 coordinate 35,336,755, forward strand.
TATCACATATATGAGTTTCAACCAAATCGAAGGGGGGAAACTCAAGTGAGGTTCCTTGTGAGAGACACCTAATTTCGCAAATCCGCGTGTTTGTGGAATCAAGAATTAGAAAGAATGAAATCCCCACGTCAATTTACGAAAAAAGACTTTGAATAATGATAAACATGGAGAAAAAAAAGGAAAACAAATTGTTGCATTCCAAAGATGCAAAACTCGACGTCATGTCTCGCGAGTTCCGTGGCAGATGGATTCTCCTAGTCCGCCTGAGCTGTGCGCCGAATCAGAGCTCTCCACCTGTTCAGTGTCCCTCGATGTCGGGGTGTAGGCGCAAGGTGTACGAGGTGATCCCGCTAAAACTGCTCGTAATTTCAAAGATATTCACCAAAATTAACATCTGAAAGCGTTTACTACTGGCGTATCGATCTGTCTTACGATTGGCATACTCGAGATATTCAATTTATTGGGGTTACAACAAAAGGATGTCCTTTTCCTAAACTTTACATAAGGATCGTCTTGGATACCCCGGTGTTCAATATGATTCCTTGGGTATGGACAAGATGATCCCCCGGATCGTCTTGACCCTATTTTGGGATTTTTCTTTGTATTTTGGAGAAATTAGGTTAAATCAGATAAAAATGTGCTTGAGTTTACAACACCTTTATATATATATTAATCATAGGCATACAACATAAACTGCACATACGAGTTAAACTACCTTTATATTATAAGTATTACCTCCCCCAACTAGAATTAAACAAAACCATCCTTCTACAGCCAGTCTTAAAGCAGTAAGATATATCAATTATGATTTGTGAGATCAATTATACATAAGTAGTGTAGTTTGAACATAAATAGACAATCTATTTAACAAAAATAAAGCAGGTACGTTATTTGTAACAAGATGGTTCCTAGGGTCATCATCTTGTCGCCTAGAAGGGAATCATCTTGCCCCAAACTCAATTTTTTCATTAATTGCTCGGTAACGTAACATATAAGTATTTCACTGTTACCACGCCAACCAAAACCCAAATTGGCATATTATAAAGCCACAAACAAAACAATGATTTCAACTGACAGTATACAATAACAGTTACCTAAGCTTAAAGTCAACTTTGCCTTAGATCAACATGTCGGAATTAAATTTTTTTCCGTCAAAACAAGTGCGTCGCCCATACCGCCATCATCAATTAATTAACGCGGGGGGGGGGGGGGGGAGGGGGTATGTCTATACCAAGAATACCACTAGATAGCGTTAATAGTATCGTCGCTATTAGAAATGATCATCTCACCTCATGGGATCAACTCGTACACCTTTCCCCTAAATATATTTCCAAAGGAATGGGACTAGAATGAAAAGCCAGGACTGTGCGAAAACGGCCGTAAGCATGCCAGGGGGAAAAGGATCGGAAGGAGTTACATTTTTTTTCTCGTCTTGCTTCTTTTTCGCTTTTTTATTGCTCCTTTCCGACGGAGCGGAAGGTGAACGCTTGCAGCACCCTTTCTATCTGGGAGTGTGCATATACACACACACACACACACACACACACACACATATGTGTGTCTATATATATATCTACACATATGTATAGATTACGGACGTACGGAGAGATACATATGCCAGCAGGGTCTACTGTACGAAAGGCATTAAAGTATAGTCTATGTGAAAGAGGAAACTCTCGCGTGGAATACGAGAGGTTTGCCGGGCCACGCAGGCTTCGCGAGCTCACCTGCGTTGAAACCTGATGCTAACGATAAAAATGAAAACAGGTTACGCGTTCTGAACTCCCCCCTCGCCCTTGTTCGCGCTCACACCCTCGTACGTTTCAACGTATAGGACGCGTTTGGTCGATGTGCGTAGGCCACTCAAAAGAATCGAGATCCGATATATATATATATATATATATATGTACACACACACACACACAGGGTGTCCCTCTTAACTCTGCCACCCGAAATAACTCGCTAATTATCGACGTCACAAAAAAATGTTCCAGACAAAAGTTAAATTGTACGGTATGAAGGGGGCCATCATATGCGACCAATATTTTTTATTTCGTTGGAGGCGCTGACGCACAGTGAAGGTCACCTCCACTTTTTAAAATGGGATGGCACATTTTTTTTCAACCATGTTGTGGAGCAGCTCAAGCCGCATAAAAACATTAGGGGGTCAAAGTCGTTCAAGGTCATTCAAGGTCATTCAAGGTCACTTATTAAAATAAAATACAAATGTAAATATCTCGGATCACTACCAAATATTTGTCAGTGATCCGAGATATTTAGATTTGTATCTACGATACTGACCTTGAATGACCTTGAACAACTTTGATCCCTTAATGTTTTTTATGCGGCTTGAGGTGCTCCACAAGATGGTTGAAGAAAATGTACCATTGCATTTAAAAAAGTGGAGGTGACCTTCATTGTGCGTTAGCACCTGCATCGAAATAAAAAAAATTGGTCGCATTTCATGGCCGCCTTCACACCGTACAACTTTTGTCTGGACCATTTTTTTGTGACGTCGATAATTATCGAGTTATTTCAGGTGGCAGGTATAAGAGGGACACCCTGTGTATATAGGTATATGAGGAGAGGTGATTTTGAAGCCGATCGACTTGGAGAACTCACCTCCAGCAAGCTGAGCATAGCCAATATTTCATCTTTTTTAATGAGCTCAAAAAATCCTATACGTGTAATATATATGCATATTTGGTGCATATTTCGAAGGTAATTTGGAAGTCTTTCGTCTTGGAGGATCGCCCTTAAGGGGTTAGGCTACTGAGAATATGACGATCACTCGTTCGTCGCTTGAGGTAACTCAAATTGAAGGGGAAGTTCCAACATATCGTGCAGGAATTGCATATTGACGATAAACTTATGATTACAACGATAGAACTGCAAGTAAAACTTTACACGCGTTTTCATCGAAACTCTGTTTTCTTAAACGGAGTACACGATTTTTCATTATGTAATGAACCGATTGACTTGGGATTTGGTACACTTATTCAAGGTAATAGTAGTTTAGGCGCGACCAATGTTTTTCTTTTCAATTTTTTTATTTATTAGTTATCAACAATAATGTTATTTTTCCTCGAAGAATAATTAAAAAATCCAACATGTTTTTTGATGATTGAAACACGATAAAAAATATCTGTCAAGTCTTAACTAATATTATATTTTTTGAGAAAAGAAACACGTTTTTTTCTGTTTCAGATCAACCGGGTGGCCAAAATCAAGTGCACCGTTGAGTCCCTTACATTCAAATGTCCTTCACGAGATTGCTTATAACTTCCTCAATTATTAATATGTATAAATGAAATTTGGTACACAATTTTGTTAATCTATATACAAATAAATGTCTAAATGAATTTTATATTGTCTTAGTTATTCATTCAAAATTAATTTTTGTTCAATAACCCTAATTTTCGCGTCGTCACAGTAGCCTAACTGTCTAAGACAGATGTGCTCGTTGCCATTATTGCATCATTTTCAACGAGTTTAAAATACCCTTTCCTCATATATACACTACAGGTCAAACCTTTTCGACCGCTTTGGATAATTGGCAAATTATATTAGAATAATATAATTAAATTTATAGAGCTATATAATATCTTCGTAAAATGAGAAATAGAATGAATATTATTATTCCAATATATTTTGTCAATTATCCACAGTGATTGAAAACTTCCCTACTTTCCATAGTGATCGAAATCTTTTGACCGGTAGCGTATATCGGAGGGATGCATACAAATAGATTTTTATTTTTATTTCTACAGCAAAAAGTATACCGTATGGTAAAAAGAAAACGGTCATGAAAATCGAATCCTATAGGTCAATTTTAAGGGGTCTTCTCACTTTAGACGCTAAAAAGGCTATTTTAATGATTTTTTAAAATAGGTTTATATTATAGATATTGATATAAGAGTTGTTACACTTAATAAATACACGTTCGAAATACATTTGAAAAAAAATTATTTATCTAAGTCACATTTAAATGTCCTAAAAAAATTGTGGGTCTGCTCTGTTGATGAAATCTCTGAGATGGATCATCCAAAACAAAAAAATCATACGGTTTTAGATTCAGTATGTTAATGGCTATAGCGCAGATCATACGATTTTTAATATATATAAAAATAACAAAATGGCGGACGTTTTTCGAAAAAACAAAAAAAAGCGTTTTTAACCGTTTTTGGCAAAAAAAAAATACTAAATATAAAATTTTAAAAATCCTTGATATGTGCTATGGCTAAAGTTGTAAAGAATATGTGGTTGAAATTTCATAAGGATCGGTTCAGTAGTTTCGAAGATTTTATCAGCAAGTCGTCGAAAAACGTTGCTTCGAGAAAGACGCATTTAAAGTTTGTTTGGGTTACATAAATACATAACAAAATTTATTAAATGTACAGTACTACCTCCCTAAGAGAGCCCTCCCTAAGAGAGAATTTCCCCGCCGTTCCGCTTGAGCGCATTTTATGGCTTCCCCCACCCAGCTCGAGCTGTCCAGTGTACCCGAGGCCTCCCGAGTTTGTCGCGGACACCTCCATAAGAGATCGCGAGCGATTTCAGAAAATCGCACGTCGCACGATTGTCAAATGGATAATATTCCTTTGTATAATAATATATACGTTTAAGCCGTAAAGTCGGAGAAAAAAACATGCACCATAATTAAATTTCAAGTAGTAATTTAATGCAAGTAAAATATATTTTCGATTCAGCCATCCCGTTTTATCTAAAAATGAAATATTTATACATTGTATATTTCAACTTGAAGTATATACACAAGATAAATTGTTAGTTACATTTTTTTTGTACACTGTACAGTAGAACCTCAATTATCCGAACGATGACTTAGTTTATCCGAACTCTCAATTATCCGAACGTTGGCGCGAAAGATACATTGTTGCTCGCTGCCACCGCCGTGAGCAACAATGAGGAACCCAACGCAATCTTTCCTTCCCAAACGGCTGCGAGACTTAGCCGCTCAAAAACGCGTTACAGCCGTTCGTCAATTAAAAATGGACGATTTTATTTTTAAAAAATATAAAAAAAGCATTCAACTTTTTTCAGGTATTTCAAATACATTATATATATATATATATATATATATATATATCAACGTTAACATATATGTCAAATTATAATATATATGTATGTACTGTTTTTATATAAAAAGGTGTTGTTTATGATCTCGTCCCAAAAAACCCACGTTTCGATTATCCGAACTTTTGATTATCCGAACTAGTCTCGGTCCCAATTGGTTCGGATAATCGAGGTTCTACTGTATATGTTCGAGTTCCGATAACGAATATACTACGTATATTTTTGCGAACAATAAGATAATTCAACAATTATTGAAAGTTTTACAAATGTTTCCTTCATATGTGTTATAATATTGCAACAACAAAATATACCAAACAGCAGAATAAAAAAAACGCGAAGAAAAAGAAAGATTTACACATCAATATTCAATGAGATATACTTACGCATGAAACGACGAAACGCCAGTACACTTTCCGCAACTTGTTTACAGTTTTCTCAACACTTTCGTTCGCGCTCTCTCATAGAGGTCGAGTGGAGAAACACATACACGCTACCACATGCGCGATTTTCGAGCGCGCTAACCTAGCGGTGGGGGAAGGCTTCGGCGACGAATTTCTCGAGAATTACTTCCCCTAACCGCCCTAGACCGCTCTCTTAGGGAGGTAGTACTGTATTTCGAAAGTGTATTCATTAAGCGTGACAACTTTTATATCAATATCTGTAATAAAAAACCTAGATTTTTTAGCGTTTAGTGAGAAGACCCCTTAAAGGCCATAGGCGATATCGAGCAATTTCCACAATGCTGGCTCAAAACCATTATTTTCTATGTTCATTTACGACAGTTGGAAAATGTCTTTCAGTACGTTCGCATCAATTCGAAAAGTAACCAGCCGTTTTTATGTGTTTTCGTGATGCCTACTTGAAATAATGTATTCTTCGTGTCTTGATGACCAAGAATAATAGCAAAATGTGTTCAAACGTCGACAAGTGTGATGTTCGCGAGAAAAATGAATTTCTTGATTACGTAGATCGAATGAGCGCGCTTGGGATTACATAGTGCCGCAGCCTTTTCGAGCTCTGCAACACTGCGTTCTTTTTACGACTGCCAATGGCACCTGTCAAGTGTCAATATATTTTAACAAATTTGACAACTATTGGCTCGATTTGACACTTGAAAAATTATGATTTTAAACGAAAATTCGGAATCTAAAAGTGGCGGCGCTAGCCAGCTTCAAGTTGAGCACAGATGCAGGGATGAAAATCTGTTTTTCTTGATACGGTCGAAGACGACACGTTTTTTTTATAACCGATCGCATGGGTCGGCGGGGGTGTCGGTGGGTATTGGAAATTAGTTGTGCACCTCATCTTGCTCGAAGAACGGAGAGCGACATAAGGCCTGCATGATCGATGAATATTTGCGGACAAAAAAAAGTGCTCGTGTGAACAAAGCTCTCCTGCAACCGGAAGTGGGCCGTCAAGGTAGGCACCAGCCTCATACGGGTAAATGAACAACCCACGAAGATTTAACCGAAACGTCTCGGGTTTCCGGGGCATACCTCGATAGCGAGTTTTTTTTTTCCTCCCCCGTTGTCGCCTCATCGCCCTCTAAGGACTAGCGCCCTTTCACGCATGTCTATATACACGCACACGGACGCGTATGCCCTTTCACCTCAAAGTGGGTTACTTTGTTGTTATTGTTTGGGTTGTTCAATTAGATTCCCATACTTGTCCTCTCTTCTTGATAGGGATTATATGGCGTTCAACTTTGCATCGTTGGAATTTACCACGGTGCGGTTTCATTTCTTCAATTTTTTCACTTTTATTACGATCGGTATATTTTTTTTTTTTTTGATAAATTAAGATCTTGGGTCTCTTAAGAGGATAAGAAAAACCGGTCGAGCAATTTTCGTACCCTAACTCGGCGAAAAAAAACAAGGGCGATAGAAAAAAAAGTTAATTGCAAGTGCAACTTTCGTTGCACTCCAATCATGCACACTTCAACATCATTGGCTCCAATGGGTCATCGCATTAGATTCCTTTACTGAAACGTCACGCTCCTAAATTCTTTTAATGAAACGTCACGCTCGTACATACTAATCGGGACTTCCCATTGGAATTCAATGTACGAATCTAATGGAATCCTAAAGGATTCCCACATTATCGAACAGAACCCTGTACGATTTTTGATGGATGTCATTGCATTCTGTACGTTGAATTTTCTAAACAATATAGATAGATGTACAAATGAGTGGATCTTAAAATCTTAAGGGGGGAGATAAAATCCTCTGAAAAATCGGCTGATTTTTTTTAAACGGACAGATTTAACCCTTTACCATTTTTGACACTCAGGGTATAATTTATTACTGCTTTTGGATGTTACATGGTATTTTAAAAAAGCATTAATCTTTAAAAATGCCGGAGGTATGGCACGGTCTTCCAAACTGCATTTTCAAAACTAGCGTGACATATAACTCAAAAACTGATCGATCGATTCTGATGAAATTTGATATAAATGTTTCTAACCTTATCGTCTAAAACATGACTTTAAATGTTCTTGAAAATTTGTTAAAAAGAATTTTTTCATTGCAAAATGTAGCCATTTTTTTTGGAAAATTCAATCTTTTTATCTCAAAGCGAACCATTTCATGAATGTTCAAAATTTCTCACTTTTTCTTGGTTCATATTCTGCGTATGAGTGTTAATGAAAGAAAAATCTTCGTTGGTTTTTTTTTAGATTTATCCCGCCGACGCTACGTGTTACGCCGTCAGACAGCATCCGCCGCAACCCGTTTATAAAACTTCCGCCATTTTTATCGATTAATAAAAATATATGTACCATGTAACAGCCAAAAGTAGCAGTAAAACATACCCTAAGTGTCAAAAGTGGTGAAGAAATCTTACCTTGAAAAAAAAATTAGGAACATCAGGAATTTTTTCCTCGCCTATAGGTCTCCCCTTACAAAATTATTAATCGCTTAAAGTTTAAATCGCTTTTACGTTAAACATCGATTTGAATCACATCACTGAAAATCCACTGTAATTATCGTTTATTATTCATTTTACTGCACTTTGACATAATATCACCACACACGCACACGCTCATAAAGCGTACAGGTTATGTACCAACACGCCGAGTTTTTTCTCGTGACCCGTCACATATTTTTCATTCGAACGTGGTAAGAATTCTCAAACGGTGTTCATCGAGGAACAGTGCAAAATCCAATTGGATGCGAACGAGGACTCCCTACAGAAATCTGGATGCATCGTGTAACTTTCCAACAAATTTGTGCACGGGATCACGAAAGGATATTTTTCAATAAATTTATTCAATAAATTCTGGTTCAGAATTTCGATCGAAAAATTCTCAAAAGACGTCAATTGGGAAATGGCCCGTAATCCACTTTCAATGTGCATTCCCTTCGTGCAACGTTCCTAAAAAATCCATATAGAGATGTGGTAGGATCTGGAGAATCCCCTATAAATTTCTGAACGGGTTCCTCACGGTGTCCATTATCTGCAAAACTTGCTAGAAAATTGAGCAAGAATTGAATCGGTCCGTTGAAGTTAAATATGTAGACTGATGTGTTGTCGTATGTAGAGCTTCAACTATGTTGTATACTTCAGGAGTGTATTAGGCGTCAAGAAGTACGCGCAACTTGAGTCTTCGGTGGGAAATCAGCCGGTACGGGATGCTTAACTTAATTACATTTCCGGATACAGATATATATATATATATATATATATATAGTGAACCTCTTAAAATACAGTTAGGTTGCAGATCGACGAGATACACACTCGCGAGTTTCTCTGTAATCGAGGGAAACTGCTGGATAAGCGTTATTTCCAGGAAGTACCACAAGTTTATTGACTCTCACACGTTACATGACTCTGCGGCTGATACACTCAGACTAACCGCTAGTTGATGTATATATAATTCTTGGGCTTAATAACTATTTACGTAATTAAAATCTCTATACAGATATACACGGAGGAAGTGATTTTAAAGACATTCAACTTCGCGGTCCATTCTATTGCCCATGCTCTCCAATGCAACATTCGGTAAATTCTAATGTCTCACCGGTAGATAAGGGTAAGCAATGTTTATATAAAGGCCATTTCGGGTGCTCGTAATCGACTGTTTGTTGCAAAAAATGTTACGGGGTCTGCATAAGCTTGCAATGTTGAAAATACCATTTTTGATCGCGTAGTGAATAGCTTAGGGTGGCTTTGAGGGCAACAAAGGTTTTGTAGGAATTCCAAAAAATTGAGCGAGCGATTTTCGGAATGTTTGTGAATGGCCAGACCACGCCGTTGCATTCCACCCTTTTTTCTTTTGCAATTTTCTCGAAAGTTTGTTTTATGAAACGGTGTAAGTCGCATCTCAAAATCTCTGAGTCCAATTCACTCCAAAGTCGCAGAAAGCATAGTTCAGAACATTTCCCATCGTATGGCCGAATGCATTTTTGATGTGTTCATCCATTTGTAAACAACGAATGATGAAAGTTGTTTTTTTTTTTTCGAAAATCGTATTTTCTGTCCTGTAATTTGGCATTTTCGTAACTATTTTTTTTTAAGTATCCGGTCGCGAGGAAGTTTAATAATTATTCCAAAAGTACGATTTTTATTGTTCACTTTAGATCACCCTAGTCGCCAGAATCATCTACACCGATTGGTCACGCAGCAACGGCGGCTTTTTGTTTAAATAATAATGACTCCATTGTTTATCAACATGTTTCCATTTTTAAAAAACTCGCATCCGGCAAATCTATGCGTTAATTGTGTGTAAAATCCCGACTTCGTCATTCCAATATTGTGATCAGAAAAAAAGATTGGGAATATTGAAACCATTTCGCCAATGGACAGCAATGTTTCCAGTTCTCACAACAACCACGAGATCCAAAGCGCGCACCGTAGCAATTACAAGAAGTGAGTTCTTCCATCCCCCACTGTCACAATCCACTTTACGTCACATCTCCAATTGGCAATAACATTGGAAGCGCAATGAATAAAATGTACCTCATCATGTAGCACCGTCGCATAGAATTACTCCCCAACCCTGCTCTCAGGGGAATTAGAGTGCTCAGCTCATCACGACAGATACGGCGTTGTAACGATCGAAATTGGCATCGACGTTACGAACGGACATCTGTGCGGAGCAACGTTTTGTACTAATTTTCCCCGGGCTTACCGTCATGCCACACACGTACGATCGTCTAACCTTATCGGGACTTAGATACGCGAATTACCTGAATTTCGATCGTTTCTCAAAAGAAAAAAGTAAAACCACGGGAGTAGGGTCTGGCGAGGGGAAAAAAGGGGCCGAAGAAAAGTAAGAGATCGGCAGAGAAGGCGAAGATCGCGTGGTTCTATATGCAAAGGTATAGGACATAGCCATTGCAGGTTGGAAGAATTTCATCTTTATACGGACCCAGGGGACGAGAGGGCATTGCTATAAGGGGTGAAGATTTCACGGAATAAGCCATAAACGTTTACGCTTCGCTATACACGTTATTGACCAGGGAGGAAGAAAGAACATGGCAGAGAGAAAAAGAAAGAGCGAGAGACAGACCTTGGGCTTCTCCGATCGCCATTCTCGCTGGATTGCCTCCGTGCGCGTTCAAACTACCGGCGATACTTGTACATATACTCGTGCCATTATATCGCTCGATGTATTTTAACCACGCACACATACACCCACACACTGTGTGTCTTCTACGATTACGGAATATTCGTTCACGTGAAACGGACTACATTCTCTAGCCATAAAGAGGCGTATATGTGAACGCGAAACGAACGGCCGCGCGAATTTTCGCTAGTGTGCTGCGTCGCCGCCAGGTAGCTGCGGGCATAGAGATTCTCGCCGGCAAGTAGCCCCTCCCGTAACTATACATACATTTGACGATGGTGCGACGAAAAGCGTTTTTTTTTGCTTTGTTGCCCAGGAGAATTAGTCTAAAAAAAGTGTTGTGGAAATAATACATTTTGCTGCATCTCCCTAATGTGGGTGTGTGCACGGAGTTTCTCGCTGTGTTCTTCCTCTTCAGTATTTTGCCTGTCTCGTTTATTCGAATCGATCTTCGTCATTGTTTGGGTTCGTTCGGCTTCATTGACCCATACAAGTTTTCTCTTCACGAATCTACGCACGTATCTCTTTCGCACGGAAACGGAGAGTTTTCATCCGGCGAATGAGAGAGAGAGAGAGAGAGAGAGAGAGAGGGATTGATTGATCGACTGATTAATAATATTCATTATGCCCTGGTAAAACTCTCGGCGAAATATAAAGTTGCCGATACAATGTGAAAAAAGTATTAAGGCGGGATGCCGCTGTGACGGGACCGAAAAATCGATTTTTTTGCTTTTTCTCAAAGTATGCATAGTCGCCAATATGTGAAAAAATGTTCAAGTTACAATATTGAAAATTGACCAAGGTACAGACGATTCAGTGAGAGCAAGTAGCGCAATGATTTACGTCTACTAAAACTTTCAATCGCGTTTTTCACGAAACTACTTTTCTCGACAAAAAGCCAAAATTTCCGCAAATGCAGTACCTATTGTTCTCCGTAGCCGTTGTTTTGAATTTAGTCTTTTTTAAGTCCCTAAATATACGTACAACGAGAACTACATTTATATGAATACTAAAACCTTTTTATTTCCATTTTCCGAACCAACCATTGTCAAGTTATCGATCCGGTCGTTGGACCACATTTTTTATACAGAGGCTCTATTATTCCTCAATAACGATGCTAGTTTTTCATTGTTTTAGATTAAAAAATTACGCAAACAAAGTTCAACGTGTGCCTTATGATATACCTTTTTTCCAAATCCCATATAAATGATGTAGTAGACAAAAAATCGGAAAAAACAACCTTTTTTGGCCCGTCATACACGTCACAGTGATGTCCTCCATCAGCAGGAATTTGAAGAAATGGAAATTTGGCCGGAAATAAATATAAACAAAAATTGGAGAAATAAATATTCGACATACAACGAAAAGTAAACAACCCAACATGTGATAGGATAAAAATAAAATATAATACCAAAAATACATTTTTTAAACACGAAATAATGCACAAAGTTGAAATATGAAGGAAAACTCGATATAAACAAAAATAATATTACTAATCTAAAATTGACTTAATAAAGTTAACAAAATAATAAGCAAAGAAAGGGATGTAAGCAAAAATATTAACAGAATATTAACAAAGCGGAGACGCAGAGAGCGAGAAGGAAAGAGCTGGAATCCGATAGCAGAAAGATCAGACACGTGGAAAAGTTACAGGGGGGAAAACTCGAGTGTGCCGCAGACACAATGTGCACGAACGAAAATCGCCGAAGAATGCGCGCAAACTCGAACGCGTTTCTAGCGGTCGGGCTTGCAACGTTGTTAAACTTGCATTCCAGGTGTAACTAACTCCTGGGATAATAGTAGCCGCGTTCAATCAGCGCAGCAACGTGTGCGCGGTGGCACGCCGCTGTTCGAAAGTACAAGGTGCACCAGGCATGCATGCTACAGGCTACCAAATGGCCATTTATATACGTAAACGCATACTGTGCCTCTGCATAGGTACATCTATATACATTAGGTTGGCACAATTTTGAGCTCCATTTGTTTCCCTTTTTTCACCATCAAATTGTCTTCTTTGAAGAAAAAAAAAAAAAAAATTGTCGCGAAAGTTGCGAGCCGTCAACACATATTTAGAGATCGCTCAAACCTCGCAAGAATTCAAATTTACAACGAAAAATCGATTTTTTTTCTTCCACTTTTCATCCATGAATTTTACGCTTTATAATTTTTTAATTAACCTCGCCAAAGCTCTAGCCGGCCAATGAATATTTGGTGGTCGCTCGAGAGCTTCGAAATTTCCAATTTTCGCCAATTTTTTGTTACTCTTATCACTCATAAATTACCCTTTTTGTAAAACTTTCGAAACAATTAATCCTCTTTTCTTTAGAAACAGATTTTTCAAATAAACCCCACACTTCTAATCAAAGAATTATAATCTTTGTTTTTATAAAATAATTCTTTAAAGCTTTTGTCTGTAAACAAAATTATAGGTTGTTTTATTCGTAAAACTGAAATCGCAGCTGTTTTCCGCGCATCGTAATACGTCCCACAGTTCGTCTCGTTAGTCAAACTGTGGACCAATCGTAGCTGTACTCTGTGACGAGCGACGTCATAATACAATAACACATAATAATACGTAATAACACATGTGGTCTAATTAGTGTTTGTTACAAATTATTATAATAAATTATTCAGAATATGTAAGATCTCGCTGTTTGTTTTGTTTTTATGCTACAATAAATAATAGTGCATGCGAGATTTATGTTTTGGCGGAAATTCGGAATTTCGTAAACCTCGAGCGACCACTAAATATTCATAGGCAGGCTAGAGCTTTTGCGAGGTTCATTTTTAAATTATAAAGCGTAAAATTCATGGGTCAAATATTTTTTGACCGTTCGCAGCTTACGCGACAATTATTTTTCCTTTAATGACGATAATTGGATGGGAGAAAATCGATAGGAAAAAAAGGAAAAGAAATAGAGCGCAAAATTGTGCCACCCTAATATACATAAATACATACATAGATGCGTGTGTAAAAATAAATCCATTATTTTTGCATGAAATTAAAGGCAAAAATAATGGATTTCATTCTACTACACCTGATATATAATATATAAATAATATATAGCATATTAAGTATATATCAAATATTAATATAATGCGGTAACAACCATTAGCGGTAGAAATATTTTCTGGCCTATTGTCTAGCCTATTTGTAGACTTAGAAGAAAACTTGTCCTACAAAAGTTGCATAGTTTGAAAGGGGTCACCGATTGGCGGCTGGAGGTTCATTCAGATGGAGGCGTTTCGGAGATTTTAAGGTCGCTTCCATTTTTGAAAAGGGAACCACTATTAGTTTTTTCAGAATTTTATGAACAAACTCAAAAAAGTTAACACACCAAATTTCAAGATGGTCGATCAAGATTTAGTGGAGAAAATCGATTAAAAAAAGAATTTCAATGTATTAGCCTAAAATCGATGGAAAAAACGGGGCACACACTCAGTTCTATAAAAGTTGCTGACAGTGGTGTCCACGACTTTCAATGCACGCTCGCTATCTAATTCGCATTGATTGTATTGTCTTATTAATCACGTCAGGCAGTATTAACGAACAGGCTTTGTCATAACTACTGCGCAAGATATGCAACGAAGATCGATTAGCACCTGCTAAGGGAGGTTTCTACTTTGTTGGGCCAAAAAAAATGTTCGATTTTTCATTAATTGTTTATGCGAAAAATATTCAATATAGAATGTTGAAATTTAGTATGTTTGCTAAGCGGTCTTTATTGAACATGATAATATTTTTTTAATGTTTGACAAGACATGGTAGAGGGGCTGGGGCCGTTAGAAACACGGGTCAAATCAAACAAGTTGAATAACTCGAAGATGGTTATTGAGAGCGGAGCTTCCCCCAAGGGGGGAAGGAACTGCTTTGCATATCGGAACCGGTCGCTTAGTTCACACTGCCGGTCCGAGAGCGTCGAACATTTTATGTGGGTGCATCGCTTTTTCGACGCAAAAAGTAAGTTTTTTTATTACTATTATTTTACGTATTGCTCCAAAACTATTGTTCCTCCTTCAGCGTTGTTTACAATCATCATTGCTGTGAATATCCAAGTGAGTTAAATGTGGTCAGCACCTACCTAAAACATTTAGGTTTTTTGTTATTTGATAAAGTTATTGGAAGCAAGGGTATGGGGGCAGTTGAAACAAACGGTTCGGGGTCAATTGAAACGTGTTTCTATGGACCCTGAACAAATATTTTATACGCAAGCAAGTTTTCCAAATCTTGTTTTTTTTTTAGATGCCAAGAAACCGTTCGACACTACGAACCGCGGAAGCTGCGATCTCGAAAATTATAAAAAGTCATATGAAGCTGCCAAAAAATATATATAAAAATACAAATATTAAAACGCTAAAAAGGGGTAGGAAAAAGAGAAAGTCAACAATATACACCGATATCCCAGAAAAAAAGGAGACAAGGAAAGAGACTGAAGAGAAAGACCGCAGAAAACCGGCTAAGGGAGTAAAAAAGAACCTCGAAGACTAAATAAGTCGGTCTCATTGAGTACCTTGCTAGTAACAAAAAGTATTCTCTGACTGATTATCTTTAGTAAATTAAAACTAGATAAGTAAAATAATATTGAAGCAATCTCAATATGCCTTCGGTGATACCAAAACTGGAATGAAAAGCAATATAACCGATTATGTTAATTAAAAGTGTATTTTATTTACAACAATACTGTATCACTTCATACACATCATTAACAGTAACTGGGTTTAGTAGAAACATCAGTTCGTTGAGCTGAAAACACCTGTTTCAACTAACCCTAGGCACCGTTTCGATTGACCCCGACACAGGGTCAAATGAAACGTTTTTCAAGAGTTTTTAAATAGCTTCTACCTAAGTTCAGGGAATATTACTATAATTTAGGCCCATTACGAAACAGATAAGGTATAAAATGAAGTCACACTAACCGATTTTCTCAAAAACGTTCTAATTGACCCCAGCCTCCCCTACTGGGAGTGGAACGAGCCACGCATGTCGGTCCGCCGGCGATGATATTTTTCGCTTGTTTTTATTTTATGAACAAAAAAAGGCAACATTTTTTGGTAAAAAAACTAAACTTTCCCTTAGACCTCTCACCATTTTTGATTTTTCAATTTTTCTTCTTGAATCTAGTTCGACTTCTACACAGTATTGTATAAAGTACACATATGTTCGATTTTTTTGCTTCCGATGATCTGTTCAGGTCTTAGGACTTCCGCAAGCGGAGAATATCATCAATCAATACAATGTTCGCCAAATTGCAAAAAATATTATCACGTTCAATAAAGACGGCTTAATAAACATCAATTTACAACATGCTATATTTAACACAATATTCTTCACATCCAAACTTCGTTATAAATCGAACCTTTTTCGCCCAAGAAAGTAGAAACTTCCCCTTAATGTCGCTTGCATTTTTTCCAGAAGAAAATCTTCGCGAAAATGTTAAATGCGAAAAGATTTTTCAACGTTTTCCACAAATCTTTACGGCTGCTCCAGTATGCTCTATCTATATCGAGAAATGCTTCAGAATTTCCGTTCAGGTTCATTCCTAAAAATTGGAAAAATGCCACCGCAAAGGGCAAACACGTCTGCCAGTGACCCGCAATTGTCGATTTAAATTTTTTTTAAAATGTATCTCATTTTAATGTATATTGTGAGAAACTGATTGCGAATTTCTACTAAAGTTCCATTGCTTTTCAAGAATCAAATTCAAAGTCCTTTTGCCAGTTTTCAGCCTAGCACAGTGGTGGCACCTCCAATTGAAGTACCGACTTTACACGCGCTCGAGACTCTTTTCTTCTTCTCCTCGGCCCGGTAGTCCCAGCCGAAATATATATATATACAAATTAATTAATTGATTACCTTATTTATTTATTTATTTATTTATTCATGTATTTATTTATATTTATACGTATAATTGTGCCTATGTATACCCGATTCTCTCTTCTTCCGTGGGTAATAATTCCCTCTACATTTTACTCTTTCTCGTTGTTCCACCGTCCTCTTCTCCCGCGCTTGCACAGCGACCGTATAATAATTCGCGCGCTCACCGCAATCGCTATATATACCAAGCGAGATTTATAAACGATGCACGGAAGCTGAAGGGGGGAGGGATATGATCCTGCCTCTCCTGTAATGTCTTGTGAATTTTTTTCTTTTGCTTCCCCGATCCTTCTCTCTCTCTCTCTCTCTCTCTCTCTCTCTCTCTCTCTCTCTCGCTCTCCCTCTCTTCCGTTTCTTAACTCGTTCAACCCTCGATGCCCAAGGCTTCTCGCACACTTGCAACCGCAATCGTGGCACTTTAGGGAGTTTCGAGTCTCCTCGAGCTTATTCCCGGTTTATCACCGGGTGGGCTTCGGGCCCACACAAGAGGTCGATTTTCAATATTTTTTTCTGATGAGGATATTGGGATGACAGGATCAGGATTTTTTTATAGAATTGATAAATAGTCTAGAGAAGGTTGAGTTTTTTTTTCTGTTGGAAAATATTGATGAACAACGAAGTTATTATTATTTGAACAAAGTGCCAAGGTCGCTGCATGGACAATCGGTATAGGTGATTCTGGCAACTAGGGTGGTTGAAAATAAAAATGAAAATCGACTTGTAGTACAATAATAAAACTTTCTTATAACCGGATACTGTTTTGAAATTTTTTAAATGACGCAAATGGCAAGCTCTAGAAAAAAAAGTTCGATTCTCCACAAAAAAACAACTTTAATAATTTTGTATTAACAAATGGATAAAAATAACAAAAAATCGTTCAGCCGCATGACAAAAAATGTTATGAACTATGCTCTGGTCGCATTACAAAATAATTGGACGAAAAGATTTTGAGATTCGACTTGCACCCTTTTACAAAACGGAGTTTCGAGAAAAACGCAAAAGAAAAAAGGGGAAATCGCAACGAACTGGTTCGTCGGGACGCGGTCAATGTCTCTATTTTTTCAGAATCTTTGGGGCAAGTCAAAGTTAAGACCTTAGGCTGTAGCCTGCATGAGCATGAAATTTCAAAAATACGATTCTCTTCATTGGGTAGTTTTGTAAAACTACCCAAGTATTTTTGAAATTTCATGCTGATGGCGACTTAATATTTGAATGTATCAAGAATCAAGATCATCGCAACGTCACGATAGTACACTAATACTGGTTGAAAAAAAATGGATGAGGTGTTTTTAAAACAGGGATCCCGACTCGAAACAGTGGAGTTGCTCTGGAAATCATCTTGAAGCTTCCGCACTTGAATCACCTGCTGTGCAGAAATTTATTGGTGAGTTCCCAGATCCCTATTGGGATTTTGTGGAGACGCCGCACATCAGGAGTCCACATTGGAATCCAAGTGGATTCCGCGCTATTGCCCGACGGACGTCGCTTGAGAATTTTTATTTGAAGTTCTCGACAGGAATTTATTGGATCTCCGAAAACAAAATTCTCTCGTGATTCGGTGCAGAATTTTTTTTGGAGTTTCAAGGAGAACCTACATCTCTATAGGGATTTGTTAGGGACACCGCACTTAAGGAGTCCTCATTATGATCCAATTGGTGCTGCACTCGTCCCCGATTAAGGGATAACACCACTCAAACGGCATAAAATAAGGCCTAACTTTGACAATTTATTTTGGGACTATGAAAAAGAGGAATAGGATTTCTTTTGAAAGGGTTTATTTAACACATATTAAAGTACATAAAAAAATTATTATAATTTTCATACAAAATGGCGGCAAGAGAGCCCATATTGAAAAACGTGTTTTTTACAAATATTTTCACGGGAGAACGGTTTTTTTCATAAAGTATAAGACCTGAAACAAAAACCAAAAAAAAATATTATCTATATATTATTAGCTATGGGACCACGTAGGGATTTTTTAAATTCAAATTTTCAAAAAATGGTGCACTTGAAATAAATAAAGGGATTTTTTGCCCAAAAAATGAGCAATAAATTGTTTATAAAAAAAGTTTGCATTTAATAAATGAAAAAAACGGCTACGCACTCCCACAGAGAATGTAATTGTGAAGCTACTGTCAAAATTTCAAATCGATCCATGCAAAGGTGTTCGAGTAATCCGTCCTCCCAGTTTGAAAAAAGTGGTTTCGAGAAAAACGCGTTTAAATTTGTACGAGGCGCTTAAAAGATGTCGGAGGGGCGGAGGCAAAATCGATAATTGAACCTCTAAATAAAAAATCGCTACAGGACCAATTGCATATTGTTTTTATGACCACTAAGTATGTTTTAAGGAAAAAAAACGATTTTTCCCATATCCTAGAGTGGTGTTATCTCTTAATGCCGAGAATTCTTACCACGTTCGAATGAAAAACATTTGAAAAGTCACGACTAAAAACTCGGCGTGTCGCAACATAACCTGCACCCTTGGTTAGCGTGGTGTGTGGTGATATTATGTCAAAGTGCAGTAAATCAAGTAACAAACGATAAATGCAGTGGATTTTCAGTGATGTGATTCAAATCGATTTTCAATATATACTTTTTCAAGCTATTTATTATTTTTTAAGATCAGATGTATAGCTTTTCAAGATCGACTCATTTTGTATATTGATCTATTTGGTTTAGAAAATTCAACGTACAGAATGCGATGGGATCCATCAAGAATCGTATCGAATTCTGTTCGATAATGTGAGAATCCTTTGGGATTCACATTGGATTCGTGCATTGGATTCTAATGGGGAATCCCGACTACAATCCAATGTACGAGCATAACGTTTTAGTACAGGGATCCAATGCGATGACCCATTAGATCCCTGTCAGGTGGTGGGAGCAATTATGAGAATCCAATTGGATACCTACGACAATTTCTGCCCGTGCTGAATCGACCGAAATCTAGATATTGAGGATTCGTCCGAATTTTTTTGGTGGCTTTTATGTACATTGGATTTCAATGGGGATTTGTGATTACAATTTGCTTCATTTGGATGTATTATTGCGAATTATCATGTGATGCAAATATGACTTCAACGGGGACACTCATAAGGGATACACAGCTGTGAGATTTTCTATGCCGCAGTGATGATGTACATATAAAGCCAATATGAGGTACATCCGTCTATCTGGGATACTGAAACGTCCCGCTCGTACATTGGATTGCCCGCATCCCTATCAGGTAGTGGGAAAAGTATGACAATCTAATTGGATACCTATGATAATTTCCGCCCGGGCTGAATCGACCGAAATCTGATTCCGAAAACCGAAACCGAAATCTGATCCGAAAAACAGCTGATTTTTGCTGTATCGTGAAGTATCAACATCTCTTAACCAAATATCGTTTACAGACCTTTGAGTTTTGCGCATCAAGTCTAATTTTTACTGCAGTGAAAATGTCGAATTTGGTCCCAAATAAGCACCATTTGCGGGAAGTGTTGATTTTCTGTTTCAATTGGGAGAAAAGTGCAGCTGAAGCCCACCGAATGCTTGTGGATGTTTATGGTGTACAGCTACAGACAACAATTGATCCGTTTAAAGCCAGCAATAGCCGAAAAGCGTCCAGAATATGCGACCAGATACGAGTTCATAATCTTTCAACATGACAACGCTCGGCCTCTCGTTGCTATTGTGGTTAAAAACTATTTGGAAAATAGCGGGTGGGAAATTCTGGCTCACCCGCCTTATAGCCCAGACCGTGCCCCTTCCGACTACCATTTGTTTCGATCGATGCAGAATGCTTTGATTGGAATACGCTTCATGCCACAACAGGGTATCAAAAATTGGCTCGATTCATTCTTGGCTTCAAAAGATGAACGCTTCTTCCCCAACGGAATTCATAAATTACCAGAAAGATGGGGAAAAGTGGTGGCTAGCAATGGACAATATTTTGATTAATGTATTAATTCATTTTATCATTCAAATAAGTGCGTATTTTAAGCAAAAAAACGGACCGAATTAAGTTGTACACGCAATATATATATATATATATATATATATATATATATATATATATATATATATATATATATATATATATATATATATATATATATATATATATATATATATATATATATATATATATAACACGCCGACACACACACACACACACACACACACACACACACACACACACACACTTTTTTCACAGCAAATACAAGCGCTAGTAATTGCGACAGTGCGTTCTTATCGTACAGACCCGCAACGCGTACCGCCACGCCATCCAGAGGCTTCAAGCGTCACGCAGTCTGCTCCAACACGTATCGCATACATGCGGTGGAGTTGATAGAGCGTAACCGAGAATATATATAAGAAAGAGACCCAAAGAGGATTACAGAGAGAGAGAGAGAGAGAGAGAGAGATGCCTTTTTTTCTCGACAACGGTATACACCGGATGTCGATGGCGCGACGACCACCACCTCACTGTAAGCGTGGTCGTCGTCGTCGTCGTTGCGTTGGCGTCGTTTTCATTCTCTGCCTCTGCCCTCCTCCTTTCGCCGACTCTATGTCGCTTGATCCTCGCGGTCTGTTCTCTGCTTAGTACCCTCGTTACCTCGCTCTAGAGAAATAACCAAAGCAGGCTATGGCTAAAGCAAAACATTCAGAGAGAGAGAGAGAGACAGAGTCAGCCACCGCCGC
Source organism: Ophion obscuratus (assembly GCA_964007375.1). Taxonomy (NCBI): domain Eukaryota; kingdom Metazoa; phylum Arthropoda; class Insecta; order Hymenoptera; family Ichneumonidae; genus Ophion; species Ophion obscuratus. The sequence continues at coordinate 35,357,976 of OZ023314.1, forward strand.
ATTTGCACCCACACATGATTGAGCTACCAACGCGCTGCCTGCATACGTATATTATTATTGCGCGTATGCAACGAATGTCGATCTAGACGTGCGTTTGCGTTACCGCGCAGCTCTGACCACCTTACTCATTTTACGTGGTACGGTAAACTAGCACGGGTTTTGCCAAAACATTCTTCTTCCGAAGTCTCTTGACACACGCGACCGGGGTCTGCGACTGTTGTGCCGTAAAATTCATGACGTAGATGTCAAGGGAGCTGGGACCGAAGGAGGGACGAGGAATCGAGATTTTCACTGATTAAGGCGTTACCCCCACTTGTAGCGCAAAAAAAGGCCTTTTTCATGAATTTTTTTAAAGAAAACTACAAAACTTTTTTAATCAATCAATCTTTACCATCTTAAAGAACATATCTTGAAGAACTTTCAGTAATTTTTTTATTGAAAAATATTACATTGTTTAGTGGCAAATGGCCGTCAATGAAATAATGTTTTTATATACACGGTTTGCGGTGACCAACATTGCGGCGAAGTGGATCATCTGAAAAAAAAATGCGGATGGTTTTAGTCAAATATAAGTATAAACTAGTCTTTAATCGAAGGATTTTAAAAAATATTCATTTTTCACAAAATGGCGGACAGTCAAAGTTAATGGTTCGATTTTAACGAAAAAAAAACGGCCGTTTTTTGGCTATAAAGTGGCCATTTTTTTCGAAAAAAAAATCGAACGATTAAAGACTACATTTTTGTGTATTAAATAAGCCTGCAAAATTTCGAGAAGATCGGCTCATTAGTGTTCGAGTAATCTTGGTCACCGACTTCAGAAATGCCATTTTGAGAAAAACGCGTTTAAAGTTTCAATTTCCGGTCGTTTACACAACGGATTCTTCTCTTTCAACGCTCATATCTGAGTCAATTTTGTTCGGATCGACTTGAAATTTTCAGGACATATTCTCAGATACCTATACTTCAAAAAAATGCAATAAAAAAAATCGATTTTTTCAAAATCGCAAGTGGGGCTAACCCCTTAATACAATCTTGAGGGATCCTGATTTCTCTTTTAGACGTATGCACCCAATGGAACTTCAAGTTTCAAGTTTTCGCAAATCCGACCACGTCGTTTTCGATAAAAGAAAAAGATCATCAAAATTCAACCTATTCTATATAAGGTTTGGATTTTATAAATCCAAAATAAAATAAAATACTTAATTTAGAGTAAAAATATTATAACGTAAAAACGAAGTGAAGAACCGATGGGCGGTTGTAAATACCCGCAAGGGTATATATGTGGAATAAACTAGTACTTAATTTAGAGTTCTACCACAATGATTTGTATTATAATTCGTCATGCCCTCGCTTCTGAAATGTTCTTTTTTGAAGAAAATATTTCGCCATCTCCACACGAAATCGAACCTACAACCTACTTAACTACCTACCCATAGCTACGCACGCTGCCCCTACGCTACCGAGTGTTTATGGTATCTTAGTCGCAGATATTCCACAAGCGACCACATGAATTCCAAGAATTATTTATCGTATCACATAAAATATATTAATTAGTGAACTATTTCTCGACGAAACGCGACTAGCTCCGAGGCTGGGAAGCGAACTCGTGACCGGCTGTATTGGTATAGGTTTTCCGCAGTTTCCCTATACCCTTGACAAAAAAAAACAAAAAAAAAACAAAAAAACGTCATGGTGAATGCGATACAGAGGGGGAAGTCGGCTGCGGCCGCAAGGTGGGGATCGATTAGGGATGTGGATTGGAGAAAATGGTGGGAAATGTAAAAATGGGGAAAATCCCTGTACATGGAAGCTAAAATTGGCGCAGCGTTCGCCATAGCAGATACAATTAAAAAAAAAAAATTATATTAACTAGTTAATATAATTGGGATAATTAGACAGTTTGATCGAATATCATGCTATAGATTTTTCAAACATAACCTATATACATATACAATTTCTTTCTCACCCCCTTTCTACCCCCCTCCCTGTCGATGTGTGTATTGCAATAAAGGCAGACCATCAATTCAAGCAAATAGAAAAATGTTTCTCTCTACAAAAATTATATTACATTTAAATAAAATTTAAAAAATCGTTACATTTAGTGGATTCAACTAAAACTTTTCCTGAACAGATGAAACCGAATCACAAATTTATTAGGAATAAATAAAATATTAGGAATAAAAAAATGTATGCATAGAGTGGACAATATGTCTCGACATTTTTAAGACGATATCCCGTGCAGAAATTTTGGCAGGGATACAGCTGGATTCTGACTTGTATCCCGGGCTCCCAGTCGGGATCTAGTCCGATATCGGATCAGATTCGAAGACTAAATGTAAGATCCGTAAACTGGATTCCATTAGGGATCCAGAACCGGATCCTTTAATGACTCTAAATAGATTCCCCATGGAATCATTGAGGAATCTGGGAAGGATCACGGGTGAATACAGGCTGAAATAAAATGTCAAAAATGGAATTATGACATGTTAAATTTATTATAAAAATAAATAACATTTATAAAGTTTTGGTGCATTAAACTATCAGTAAAAAAAAATTTGTCCAAAGATTCAAATGGCAGATCGCGCTCATCGCGAGATTTTGATGTGAATTAAAAAAAATTCACGTCAAAATCTATGAATGCAAATGTATTGACAAGAAATTATAAATACAAAAAAATTCACAAAATTAGTTGTGAATTTTTTCGTATTTAAGACAAATTAAAATCAAATTCAAAATGATTAGATTAAAATTTGCGCCAAAAGTGAGTTTGTACGTATTTTGAGAGAAAACATTGCCTCGAGGCAAAGAAATTTTTGCACATAACTTTTTGTGCGAACATTTTTTTGCCTCAACACAATGTTTTCTCTCAAAATACGTTTACACTTGTGGTGTAAATTTTAATATAACTGTCGTGAATTCGATTTTTATTTTCTTCAACTTGAGGAAATTCACACCTCATTTTGTGATTTTTTTTCATATTTATAATGTAATATTTGAAACTCACAACTTTTTTTGCAAAAATTTCTTTGCCTCGACGAAATGTTTTCTCTCGAAATGCGTAAGAGCTCACGGTTGGTGTAAATTTTAATCTAATCATTGTGAATTTGATTTTCATTTGTCTTAAATACATGTTTATACCCACCGACATGTCGGTGGGTATAAACAGAGACTTATTCCCCAAAACCGGTATCCCGGTTAGAATCCAACTTGCATCAGTATCGGAATATGTACGACGACGATGACATAATTTTGAAAATTTTGGCATCACGTGTATTTTCGGTATTACTATGTAATTCCTATCTATAGATAGGAATTTTATAGATAGGAATCTATAGACAGAAATTCCTATCTATAGATAGGAATTCCATAGTAATACAGAAAATACACGTGACGCCAAAATTTTCAAAATGATGCCATCGTCGCCGTACATATGCCGATACTGATTCAAGTTGGATTCTCACCGGGATACCGGTTTTGGGGAATCCATGACAAATCCTGATCGGGATTTGATCGGACATAGGGTATCCCGGTCAAAATTTCTGCATGGGATATAGTTCGTCTGGTGTTTGGCAAAAAGTTGGGCGTGTGAAAGGCGCCAAACTGTATATAGGTTCAGTTACTCGATGATTGCGTGAAGCTAGTGGGATGAGGGGAATTGACGTAAGCCGTAAGTCCAGTTGCGGGGAGTCAATTTGAACAACAATTTGTTGTTCAAGTTTATTATAATTTTTCTAAAGTTGATTGTAAAGTTGCTCAAGTTGATTTTGATCTCAATGACAATTATAAGACTCATTAAGTGCCTATAATAGCACCTCAGCTACTTGATATTTTTATGTAAAATGTTGCCTGAAAGGAGGGCACCACTGTAACTGCTCATTTTCGACCGTACTCTTTGGATTTTTTTTTAATGATAGGCATGAAATACATGTTCAGAAGAGCTTTTAAGTTTTATAAGCTATATATTGAAGTATGTAAAAAATATTTGTTTGTCAAAAGTATACAAAATGGCGGCGCACGATTCACTATAGCACCACTGTTTTTCAGCCAACCCTCTTCGCGGCACGCAGTAGAACTGTCGTAAATGTGGTCCCGGAACTAAGAGTGAAATATTTTCGTTATTTATATTTATTATTGGTTTTTTTCGTTAGGTACAACGCTTTTCGCGTTTGTTACCTATTCTTCCCCACATTATGACCGTTCTTTCCTCTACTGTTTTTACTCCTTTTTTCTCCATCTTTCTCTGTTCCCCCCTCTTGCGGCCGCAGCCGACTTCCCCTTCCGCATTATATTCATCATGACATTTTCTGTCATGGGTATAGGGAAACTGCGGAAACCTATACCAATACAGCCGGTCATTGAATTCGCCCCCCGGTCGTGGAACTAGTCTTATTTTGCCGCGAAATGCCGAAGAAAAACATTTCACGACGAAATGTACGCGACCGGGATTCTAACCCGGGACCTCCCGGTCCGCTGGTTTAGTGGCGAGCACGCTAACCACTAGACCACCGCACCGGTTCGTTATTTATATTATTTTTAGCAGTTATGTACGGGGGGAATTAAACAATAATTAAAAGAAAAATAGAAACGAGTTTGAAAAAAAGTTCGTTTCTTCGACCATAACATTTATCTCAAAAGTGATATATTTTTTATTATACAATTTTCGATTAATCGAAAAAAGCGCTCGTACTTGACTATTAACCCATTAACGCCCAAGAATCGCGATTTTTTCCTTCAATTTCAAGCCAGATTTTTATTATATAAAAAAAATCATAAAAAATGAAGAGATACGTTCCCTAGTATTTTCGAGGGTGCTCTTTCAGAATCTGGGGTCAAAATCGGGTTTTGTCCATTAGGAAAAAAAATATGGCGGCTTTTAAACAAAAAGAACAGGAAAAATCGATGACACTTTTTTTTCAAAATTTTTTTTCACCTCGAAGCCGTTGAAAAGTCCGGTTTTTTTTTCAACCATGGGTGCATAGAATAGTGACGATTGAACAAACAATTTTTTAAATTCGTCGTTGTCAACATTTTCACCCCCAAAATGGCGCTTTTCACCCCCTGAGTGACACGAAAAATTTCACGCTCGGTGTCCCAAATGAAAAGTAGTTGGATTTGGACGAAAATTGGTACTCGGAGGTTTTTGAGGTCGCTGATTACGATTCTGTTCTCAAAATTCAGAAATTCAAAATGGCTGATCCAATATGGCGGACACAAATGCAAAAGTTCATTTGAATTGGATAAAACGTGGCACTCGGGGGTTTTCGACGTCGCTGATTATGATTCTGCTCTCAAAATTCCGAAACTCAAAATGGCGGATCCAATATGGCGGACACAAATGCAAAAGTTCATTTGAATTGAATAAAACATGGCACTCGGGGGTTTTCGAGGTCGCTGATTATGAATCTGCTCTCAAAATTCCGAAATTAAAAATGGCGGATCCAATATGGCGGACACAAATGCAAAAGTTCATTTGAATTGGATAAAACGTGGCACTTGGGGGTTTTCGAGGTCGCTGATTATGAATCTGCTCTCAAAATTCCGAAATTCAAAATGGCCGATCCAATATGGCGGACACAAATGCAAAAGTTCATTTGAATTCGATAAAACGTGGCACTCGGGGGTTTTCGAGGTCGCTGATTATGATTCTGCTCTCAAAATTCCGAAATTTAAAATGGCGGATCCAATATGGCAGACACAAATGCAAAAGTTCATTTGGCTTGGATAAAACATGGCACTAGGGGGTTTTCGAGGTCGCTGATTATGAATCTGCTCTCCAAATTCCGAAATTAAAAATGGCGGATCCAATATGGCGGACACAAATGCAAAAGTTCATTTGAATTGGATAAAACGTGGCACTCGGGGGTTTTCGAGGTCGCTGATTTTGATTCTGCTCTCAAAATTCCGAAATTCAAAATGGCGGATCCAATGTGGCGGACACAAATGCAAAAGTTCATTTGAATTGGATAAAACGTGGCACTCGGGGGTTTTCGAAGTCGCTGATTATGATTCTGCTCCCAAAGTTCCGAAATTCAAAATGGCGGGTCCAATATGGCGGACACAAATGCAAAAGTTCATTTGTATCGGATGGAATGTGGCACTCGGGGATTTGCGAGGTCGCTGATTATGATTCTGCTCTCAAAATTCCGAAATTAAAAATGGCGGATCCAATATGGCGGACACAAATGCAAAAGTTCATTTGAATTGGATAAAACGTGGCACTCGGGGGTTTTCGAGGTCGCTGATTATGATTCTCCTCTCAAAATTTGAAAGCCTTTGGGTATTCAAATACCTGAAAATACCAGGTATTTAAATACCCAAAGGCTTTCGAATTTTGAGAGCAGAAATATAATAAGCGACCTAGAAAACCCTTGAGTGCCACGTTTTATCCAATTCAAATGAACTTTTCCACTTGTGTCCGCCATTTTTAATTTCGGAATTTTGAGAGCAGAATCATAATCAGCGACCTCGAAAACCCCCGAGTGTCACGTTTTATCCAATTCAAATGAACTCTTGCATTTGTGTCCGCCATATTGGATCCGCCATTTTGAATTTCGGAATTTTGAGAGCAAAATCATAATCAGCGACCTCGAAAACCCTCGAGTGCCACGTTTTATCCAATTCAAATGAACTTTTGCATTTGTGTCCGCCACATTGGATCCGCCATTTTGAATTTCGGAATTTTGAGAGCAGAATCATAATCAGCGACCTCGAAAATCCCCGAGTACCACGTTTTATCCAATTCAAATGAACTTTTGCATTTGTGTCCGCCATATTGGATCCGCCCTTTTTAATTTCGGAATTTTGAGAGCAGAATCATAATCAGCGACCTCGAAAACCCCTGAGTGCCACGTTTTATCCAATTCAAATGAACTTTTGCATTTGTGTCCGCCATATTGGATCCGCCATTTTTAATTTCGGAATTTTGAGAGCAGATTCATAATCAGCGACCTCGAAAACCCCCGAGTGCCATGTTTTATCCAATTCAAATGAACTTTTGCATTTGTGTCCGCCATATTGGATCCGCCATTTTGAATTTCGGAATTTTGAGAGCAGAATCATAATCAGCGACCTCGAAAACCCCCGAGTGCCACGTTTTATCCAATTCAAATGAACTTTTGCATTTGTGTCCGCCATATTGGATCGGCCATTTTGAATTTCGGAATTTTGAGAACAGAATCGTAATCAGCGACCTCAAAAACTTCCGAGTACCAATTTTCGTCCAAATCCAACTACTTTTCATTTGGGACACCGAGCGTGAAATTTTTCGTGTCACTCAGGGGGTGAAAAGCGCCATTTTGGGGGTGAAAATGTTGACAACGACGAATTTAAAAAATTGGTTGTTCAATCGTCACTATTCTATGCACCCATGGTTGAAAAAAAAACCGGACTTTTCAACGGCTTCGAGGTGAAAAAAAATTTTGAAAAAAAAGTGTCATCGATTTTTCCTGTTTTTTTTGTTTAAAAGCCGCCATATTTTTTTTCCTAATGGACAAAACCCGATTTTGACCCCAGATTCTGAAAGAGCACCCTCGACAATACTAGGGAACGTATCTCTTCATTTTTTATGATTTTTTTTATATAATAAAAATCTGTCTTGAAAATGAAGGAGAAAATCGCGATTCTTGGGCGTTAATGGGTTAAAGCAATTTAAGAAGCTACAGTTAACATTTCAAGTTAACTGTATCAAGCGCACACACACACACACACACACACACACACACGCACGCGCGCGCGCGCGCGCACACACACACACACCAAAGTATGTGTGGAAAGGATAGGTACCAACACACACACACACACACACACACACACACACACACACACACACACACACACACACACACACACACACACACACACACACACACACACACACACACACACACACACACACACACACACACACACACACACACACACACACACACACACACACACACACACACACACACACACACACACACACACACACACACACACACACACACACACACACACACACACACACACACACACACACACACACACACACACACACACACACACACACACACACACACACACACACACACACACACACACACACACACACACACACACACACACACACACACACACACACACACACACACACACACACACACACACACACACACACACACACACACACACACACACACACACACACACACACACACACACACACACACACACACACACACACACACACACACACACACACACACACACACACACACACACACACACACACACACACACACACACACACACACACACACACACACACACACACACACACACACACACACACACACACACACACACACACACACACACACACACACACACACACACACACACACACACACACACACACACACACACACAAGTGTGTGTGTGTGTGTGTGTGTGTGTGTGTGTTGGTACCTATCCTCGTTATACCTGCCGATATCCGGATAAACCTTTTGCATGCCCAATGACGCAAAAGGATAAACACAGATAAGAAACGTGCTCCGTGATTGCGCCCAATAGCGATTCCAGTTCGTTGCTCTACTTAATTCATTTCATTAATTGATCTGGTAGCTTTGGACATTTCCTGCTACTAATGAGGTACAATGTATACATACACACATAAATGTGCGTACCCACGTGAGCGCGGGCGTATGTGTATGTAAATACGTGTGTATATTTATAAATCTGGTTGCGAGGTCTGCAAAACCGGAGACAAATTAGAAACATTGCGTAATTTGCCTAATGTATTTGCGTTCACGGTGCGCGGAACCTGTAACTATTCCGCTAGAACTTGGATTGGAGTTCGTACGTATGGAGAGCACAAAATGAGCTTCGTCGACTTCCTGATTCTATCAGGCATACTCGAGCAACCGTACATACGTCAAACGTGAGATACATATAGATTTTATTGTGAAATTCTTGCTCACGAGTGATTTTTATCCTTTTCTTTTGGTGCTCGAGAAATAGTTGGACTTCGAAAAACTTTTATTGAACATTCATCGGAAAATAGAAATAAATATTTGGTAATAATTAGGGGTTAACAATCAGCTTCGACAGTCCCCTAAGGTTGGATTTAATGTTAGTTCGTTTGCGGGAATATTTTCGATGGTTTTGCATTTGTTTTTTTTTTCACTGGTTTGATTGATTCAAGTGTTCGATCGTTCCCGAACATTTCATATGTTCGTAGATCAATAACGATAATTCGAATTTACGCCAGATATGTGACAGTAGTTGATAGGTAAAGGTGGACTTATTTCGGAAATTTCACGAGCCGAATATACGTGGCTTATTCGGAAAAATGAAATGGAGAATTAGAACCCGCGGTCAACTCTGCTTGTCATAGTCGCAGTTCCAGCGCAGCAGCGAAGACGTACCTAGAGCGTGTGGAAAAGTATTGTGAGAATCTTAATGAATTAAAAAAAAATGAACGATAGCAGAAAAAGCAAAGTAAACTGTATCGGTATAATTATTCGCTTGGGCATGAGAATTGCTTGAGAATTTTGACATTATACATCACCTCATATATTTTTTCTTTGAATAATATGCATTGCTGTACCTGCTGATTCACTCCCGCTGAAATTAATAAACGCCGCAGTATTTTGACGCCAACAAGAAAAAGAAATCTAAAATTTAATAAGTATGTCAAGTTGGGGGACTGTTTGCTCCTCCGTTAGTTTTGTATCAAACTTAGCCTTCTTTCTGTAAATCTTTTGCAAGAAACGTTTGTCGATCCAATTGTATTTTCGCAATTTATCTGCAGTGTGTAATTGACGGGTTCGCCATCAGCTTGGGGTGCAAAGAGCAGGTCGATTTTCGATTTTTTTGTCTGTTAAGAATATTGTGATGACGAGGTCGAAATTTTACACACCATTCGTACATACTTTTGCCAAGTTTGAGTTTTATTTTTATTGACAAATATTGATAAACAATCATGTCATTATTGATTAACCCCTTCGTTGGCATTGACGCAATAGTGCGTCAAATAATTTCGTGCCCTGTGTGGCATTGACGCAATAGTGCGTCAACCTTTATTTCCCTATTTAACTTGCTCTGATTTGAAATCTGAGCCTCACTTCGGGGCTTTGGACTCGCTGAATCCGAATTTGAAGTCAACATTTGGAAATACAAAATAGCGGCGCCAATACGGCGGACACAAATCAAAACTTTACTCGATTTAGATGAAAATTAGTACTTCGGGTTTTTTGAGGTCGCTTGTTACAAATCTGAACTTTAAATGTGAAAATTCAAAACGGCGGTGCTAGAACGGCGGACCGAGATTGAAAATTTTACTCGAATCAATCTGTATTATTTGTATTTTCATTCGCCATATTTGTTCGTCATTGTGAATTCCTGAATTTTGAATTCAGATTCGTAATCAGCACCGTCAAAAACCCTAGAGTACACGTTTTCAGGATAAACAAATTTTCCTGCCATTTTGGGCACTTGTTGTCGAATTCTCTCTGCCAAGGACGCGGTTAAACAAAGTGTAAACCGCCGTTGCTTCATGGCCGATCGGTGTAAGTGGTTCTGTCAACTTGGGTAATCTGAAATAAATAATGAAAATATATGGTTTTAGTATAATAATACAATTTTCGTTTCAGCGGATACTTTTCTGCAATTTTGAGAATTAGAAAAATGGCTAGCTGTAAGAGAAAAGTTCGATTTTCGACCAAAAAACAACTCCACTAATGTGTTATTACCAATGAGATGGACATATAAGGAAAAATGATTCGGACGAACGGTAAAAAATCTTATAAACTTTGCTTCATCCGAATTTTAAGTAAATCGGACGAATATATTTTGAGAAACGCAGAAAAAAACTAAACGTAAAAAATCTTTTCGTAATAAAAAAAAAAACTAAACGTTAAGAACGTAAAAAACCCAAACAAGCTTTTGTTTATAAACCATTGAACTAAAAAGTAAAAAAATTATATTTAGTGTATGCAGTTGAATAGTAAAGTTACAGAAGAACTCCATCCTTGGTCACTAATCAAAGGCGCAGGCAGTCATACTTAATAAAACTTACATAAACATGGAACTTAACAAAATTGAAATATTTTCTTAAATGCTTGAGGCTTTATTTCAAGTGTAATGACGTTTCACGCCTCAAGCTTTTAAGAAAATATTTAAATTTTTAAAAGTTCTATGTTTATGTACGTTTTATTAAGTATGTACCGCCCGCGCCTTTGATCAGTGACCAACGATGGGGTTCTTCTGTAGCTTTACTATTTAACTTCATACACTAAATATTATTTTTTACTTTTTAGTTCAATATTTCAGAAATAAAAGCTTGATTTTATAAAGATTTTTTAGTTTTAGTTTATTTTACACTTTTTAGTGTTAGGCTTTGTTTGTTTATTTACCACGCGAGCAATTTTATGATAGTGTAATTATGAATAGTGCTCAAGTTAACAAAGTTAATGAGCCCAAACTCGATCGACCTATCATTTGCCATTGGGGAGATTTTGGTTCCCACCTCCCACCATCATTATCAGACTCTCGTTATCATGTGTAATAAAAAGTGCTCATGATAACAAAAAAATGAACACAAACTCGACTGTCCTTACATATGTCATTATGGAGTTCCCGTTGCCACCTCCCACCTCCATCATCATACTCTTGTCATCATATGTAATAAATTGTGCTCATAATAACGAAACAAATTAGCACAAATTCGACTGTCCTAGTATTCGCTATTAAGGGACATGCATAACCTTGAAGTTAAAAAAACAAATCGGTTGTCAATTTTTTTTTTTTCGTCTCAGGTATTAGAATGATAAGGTCGATCTTTCGCACACAGATAGTACATAATCTTGACATGTCACCGTTTTTTTATTGCAAAATATATATAAACAACGCGATCATCGTCATTTAATCTCAGGACGTAGCTTCCGCACGGCTCGGTCGCGTACATGTTTCCGGTAATTAGATTCATCTAAAGTAAAAAAGGGAAAAATATACTTTTAGTACAATGGTGAAGCCACAAACCCACGGGATACTTTTTCAAAATATGCACAAATTGCATTGTTTTGAAAAAAAATCATTCTTCGACAAAAAAACTAATTTAAACGTTTGTTATTAACAAACGGAGAAACATATGAAAGAATCATCCGGTCTGTCGATTGAATATATTGCAAAATATATTCGGTCCAAATTTGAAGTAAATCGGACGATTAGATTTTGAGATACGACGTACGCCAAATGGCAAAGTATACTTTTGAAATAAACGCAAGAGAAGAAAACGTACTAAATCCACTTTTTCCGTATACAATTTTCGTATAAATGTTTGCGTCTGCTCAATATCTTCGGTGGTTCTTTATGGTTTCGCGTACGAACAATACGACTAGGACATTTATTTTGTTTTAGAATCATATTTTTTCGTTATGAACAAATTAATTGTTATAATGACGATTGTGACGAAAAAATGCATTTTGCAGAAAAAAGTTTGAAATAAAAGATGTTTCTTTTTTAATTGATAATGAAAAATGTCTCTTTCATTTTTTTTGTTAGCTCCTTTAGTAATGGAGATATGAACAAGGAACATTTTTAGGAGAGAGACGGAACGATGAGTGAAAGGGACGAAACGATGAGTCAGAGGTTATACGATTAAGGAGCCAGTCCACTTTGGAGCCACGTAAAAAAGGCTATTTTCGCGATTTTTTTGAGGATTTTATGACAGATATGAATACAAAAGTTGTTGGGCTTGATAAATAATGTCTTGAAATACATGAAAAAAATTTAATTCATTTTTATTCATTTTCAAGTACAAAAACTATAGTTTAACGTAACGCCTCCAAAAATAGGTGGGCTAGGTAGTTCCATCACAACTCGGCAACGGCTTGTCTGAAACAAAAGAATCAAAGTCCATTAGATTCGGTATGACACCAGCTACAAAATGACCCTCGGATATAAAGTCTTATAAAAAAATAAAAAAATGGCAGATGAAAAACGAAAAAAGTTTTTAAAAACGCGTTTTTTTCGCAGTTTTTCGCAAAAAAGAGTAAAAATCAAAATTTTAAAACCATCGAGGGTCATCTTGTTGTGCATCATGTTTACAATATGTGGTTCAACTTTCAAGAGAATCGGTTTATTAGTTTTAGAGATACGATGGAGCTAGATTTTGAAAACGTTGTTTCGAGAAAACCGCGTTAAAAGTTTATACGATGGGTTAGCCGAGCGCGCTATACGCTCAGGTAGACAAAATGAGGTCCTGATGTTCAGGTAAAAAAAGAATACTTAGAGAGCTCGGATTTTCATAAAATTTTGACACAATATTTCTCAATGTATGTACTTTCGAAAACAGTAAAAAAAATCTATTTTTTGAAATGTTCAAAGTGGACTGGCCACTCAATTTTCGTCGCTTATATCTCCATTACTAATGGAGCTAGTAAAAAAATCAAACATCATTTATGTATTATTTAAAATTTCTATCTATGAAATGCACTCTTTCGTTCCAATTGTTATTTGAAAAATTGTAATGTAAGAAAGTGCCGTGTTGTATGGATTACTTGCTTGAGATAAAATCACAATTCTTTTTCGTACCTTGAATCTGGGGTTCCTGCACCGTATAACAATCAAACAGCCCGGTTGGACAAAGTCATATCAATGCCCTTAGAAATCATATTACCTGACTACCTTGAACTTTTAACTAACTAAAAGTTAAAGGTAGACTACCTGACTAAATTTTTGACTACCCATGTAGGGTGATCGGTAGTGGCCAATGATTGGCCGATGCTCGACGCCAAGCTTGCCAAGATTGGCACTCGAGCTTGGCCCGATCATCGACCGAGCCTTGGATGATAAGAGCGGCCCGATATTCGCAATCAATACTGGCCCTAGAATGGCTTATCAGAATCGGCCGAGCATCGCGTAGTTCATTCGAGAATCGGCCAACAATAAGCCCCCTCAAGATTGCCATCATTGGCACTCGAGCTTGGCCCGACTATCGAACGAGTCTTGGCGGATCATTGTGACCCAATATAGATCACCAAAATTGGTCCTGCACTGCCAAAAAAATTAATTATTGTTGTATTGTAATTCGTCATTACTTGATCTTTCGAAATGATTAGTTCGAAGAAAATATTTCACCCATATGGGGCTCGAACCTTGAACTTCCCTACTCATAGCCAAACACGCTGCCCCTATGGTACCGAGTGCTTGTAACATTTGAATCGCAGATATGGCATAAGATACCAAATGGATTCTCATCATTATTTGTATCACATAAACTATATCAATTAGTTAATATCATTGTGATAATTAGAGAGTGTTATCGAATGACATGTTATAGAATTTTCAAACCTAACCTATATATATAATTCCTCTCTCTCCGCCTTCTCTACCCCCACAACCCGTTAATATGTGTGTTGCACTAAAGACAGACCATTAGTTCATTAGTTCAAGTTTAATTTGAATAAATAAATATATTTAAAATGAATAATTCCAATAATGGAATGCAATAGGAAAAATTTGATATCACGACAAATCTAATTAATTCAAATAAAAAATAAATAAATAGACGCGGTTAGTTAATATTAATAGAATTTTTCTGTCAGTATAGGATGGTTCATAAAAATCGGCAGAATATCGCGTATGGGCTCGTTCGAGAATCGGCCAGCAATGAGTGCATTGATTTGGTAGTATATTTGTTAAGAGTAATGTTCAATGGACTAGTAAAAAGTATTTATCTCGTCTGTCAATGACTTCAACGCGAAACAATGAGTCGTCAATATACGAATTGCAGTTCGATCATGCGTTACTCGGCCGAACATTGGCCTCGTATCGGCAAAAACATGATTGGCGAGTCTATACTTCGCCAAACATCGACCTCATATCGATAAACCAATAATGAACAAGTCTATACTCGGCCGAACATTGGCCTTGTATTGGCAAACCAATGATTGGCCAGTCTATACTTCGCCAAACATTGGCCTCGTATCGACAAGCCAATGATTAGCGAGTCTACGTTTGGCAGAACATCAGCCGCGTATCGGCAAACCAATGATTGGCGAGTCTATACTTCGCCAAACATTGGCCTCGTATCGACAATCCAATGATTAGGGAGTCTATATTTGGCCGAACATTGGCCTCGTATCAGCAAACCAATGTTGGCTAGTCAATACTCAGCCGAGCATTGGCGTACAATTGGTTAATCGATCATCGAGTCGCCAACATTGGTCCAAGAATTGGTCGTTACGGTTCGATTGGCGAAACCTACATGGGTACCTGACTACTTCGAACCGTGCAGCGCTACAGCTGTAACACAAGGGACTTTCTGACCTGCTCCACTAAAATCGTCATAACTCGGTCAATTTTTTGAATTTTTACAAGATCTTTGAACCAAATCAAAGTTAAGACTCTATGCAATAAGAAAATAAAATGAACCAAGAATCGGATTTTTTTCATTCCAAGGTTTTGCATATACCTTAAGGAGTTGCATTGCCCACCTCCCACCTTCATCATCAGACTAGCTCCAAAGTACCATATTATTGTCACCGAAGTTACATAAGTATGCCAAATTTCAGCTCAATCGAATGTCAGCATGTGCTTGAAAAATGGATTACTAATTTTGAACCGGAAAGACATACGAACGAAGCAAGTTAAATAAACGCTTGTAAAAAGTAGGCGATCCAACCCTTCACAAAAATCCTCATACCAGGCTCAATTTTCCAAATTTCTACAAAATCTCTGTTGCAATTTGAAGTTAAGGTAGTAGGGGGAAGTCCCTCAGTGGCGGACACCTAAGCTTTTCGGACAATAAAAAAACTGCTTCGAGAAATGTTAATTTTTTTGAAATAATTACGTCTACAAAGTTTAAAACCAGAGTAAATAACAAAAATTCAACCTCTGCATAAATGAAATTAAAAACTTTATTCAAACTTTAGTACAAAAAATTGCCGTCACTGCAAGTGGTACCTAGTACCGGATAGACTTAACTTCGAGCCCCCAGCGCCGGACATCTTCAGATCATTGTGCATCAATCGCATATGTAAGTTTTCGAATATTTAAGGTTGTCTGAAAATTATTCATAAACCTATCCACGGCAGCTGGCGCACTGCATCCAGGCTTTTTCGTGGTCCTCCAGGCATCCTACGCAAGTAGTTTTTATATTCGATATTTGAGTTGACGGTTGCTTTTTCTTCGCTTTAGCTCCACCTTTTCCTTTGGCCTTTACGCCTTTGGTTTTGTCCCCCATTTTCTTCTATCGCTGTTTTAAACTTCTTTCCAATTTCTTTCTGTTTGTCCTTAACGTTCTTTTTATCCTCTTTTTTTCGCCAACAGTTATGCACGGTGATGAAGACAGAAATTCACTTCTTTCGGTTTTTCTCTTCCTAACAACTGATCGTTTTTTTTGCAGCATCTGGCCATGGCGACAAATTATGGAGAATCTCCACAACACCTAGAGCCAAGCTGGTCCACGGTCTAATAACGATGTTTTGTCATGTAGAGTGCTTTTCGGAACGTCGTAGCGCAGCATAGTTTCTCTCAAACTCCGTTAGCAATTTTTTTTCGTCCATTGTCCTTCCTTTTTTTTCTCTTCCATTTTGATTTCGCTGCGTTCTTCTATCCTGTAAAAGAACGTACTACAGTTATAAGCAAAAGTATAAATGCTTACGAGAAAAAAAACAGCATGTTTACTGTCCAGCGTTAAGGGACCACTTCCTGAGTAGAAATTTCTTAGGGTTAACCTGATCAGGATCAGGCCCCGATCGGAGTGTGATACGGGTAACACCTATTACGGATATCCCCGGTCGGGCCGAAAGTATTTAGGCCCTAAATCAGGCTATACTAAAATGGCCCTACTAAGGCCGTCCCCGATAAGATCCTGCTAAGGCTTTCCCCGATTGGGCCCTACCAAGGCTTGCCCCGATAGGCCCTGCTGAGGCTTTCCATGATAGGGCCTTACTAAGGTTGTCCCTAATGTGGCCCTACTAAGGCTTTCCCCGATATGGCCCTCCCAAGGCTTGCCCTGATAGGCCCTACCATGGCTTTCCCTGACGAGGCCATAAATAGACTTGCCCTATAACTGCCTCAGCAGTCGATAGATGCGCATAACCTCTTATATTCCACGTGGAAACTTTCGAAGTTACGACAAAAAACGTTATGCATTTCGGATGCGTGTTAGGAGATTTCGGCAGCTTTTTAAGGCGTTACCCCCACTTGTAGCGCAAAAAAGGCCTTTTTCATGAATTTTTTTCAAGAAAACTACAAAACTTTTTTAATCGATCAATATACCATCTTAAAGAACACATCTTGAAGAACTTTAAGTAATTTTTTTATTGAAAAATATTACATTGTCTAGTGGCAAATGGCCCCCAATGAAATAATGTTTTTATATACACGGTTTGCGGTGACCAACATTGCGGCGAATTGGATCATCTGAAAAAAAAATGCGGATGGATTTAGTCAAATATAAGTATAAACTAGTCTTTAATCGAAGGATTTAAAAAAATATTCATTTTTCACGAAATGGCGGACAGTCAAAGTTAATGGTTCGATTTTAACGAAAAAAACGGCCGTTTTTTGGCTATAAAACGGCCATTTTTTCGAAAAAAAATCGAACGACTAAAGACTACATTTTTATGTATTAAATAAGCCTGCAAAATTTCAAGAAGATCTGTTCATTAGTGTTCGAGTAATCTTGGTCACCGACTTCAGAAATGCCATTTTGAGAAAAACGCGTTTAAAGTTTCAATTTCTGGTCGTTTACACAACGGATTCTTCTCTTTCAACGCTCATATCTCAGTCAATTTTGTTCGGATCGACTTGAAATTTTCAGGACATATTCTCAGATACTTATACTTCAAAAAAATGCAATAAAAAAAATCGATTTTTTCAAAATCTCAAGTGGGGGTAACCCCTTAAGGCGAAGAGAGAGAGAGAGAGGAATTATATTTAAGTTTCAAAAATCTATAGCATGTTATTCGATAAGCCTCTTTAATTGACACAATGATATTAATTAATTGATATACTTTATGTGATACAACAAATAATTACAGGAATTCATTTGGTCTCTTATGCCATATCTAGGACCAAGATGTTACAGGCACTCGGTAGCATAGGGGCAGCGTGCGTAGCTTTGGGTAGGTAGGAACGAGGTTCGATTCCTATATAAGCGAAATATTTTCTTCGAACAAAAACATTTCGGCAGGCCAGGGAATGACGAATTATGATACAAAATCATTGTAGTGGAACTCTAAATTAAGTTGTTCATTCCATTTTAGATTTTTGAAATATTATATGCATTTCTTTCTGATCAGGCAACCTGATAGGGCCCTGATCAGGCAACCAGGTCAGGTTAACTTTGGTGTTAACTTACTCGATAACTGTGCGGAAGAAAAATCTGGAAAATTTGTATTGTCAAATTTGACACTGAAGAATATGTTCACCAAATTTTATAAAATTCTGAACTTTTTGAATTTTTAAATGTTTTTAACATGGTTTAGCATGGCAGCATTGTATCGCTCGTACCGAACATCCTTAACAATGTACAAAAGGTTTCAATAAATTTACTCGAAACCATATAGATGAAAAAAAAATCGCAAAAAAGTGTTTTTTTTTCAAGCTGAAACCCCTACCCACTCCTTAAGACAATTTTATTAAGTCTGAGATTCGAACAATATTATGGCGATCCATATCTGTTGTTACAATATATGTAAGATCGAAGTTACAATATACGCACATTACACACACTCTACACACAGGCTTACCCACACGAAGAAAGCGAATAACACACACTTGACATTCATCGAAAGGGCCTGAGTACAGGGTTGCCACGGATATTTCCCAAAATTATAGCGGCCGGTGAGACAACTCAAGTCAAATCTGATTGATATTTTAAAAATGCACTGTTCATAATATAATACACATAGCTATCACATACACTTCTCACATAATTTCTTTCTGTATCATGGTTATTATTGAACCTAACTGTATTATATTTTGCTTTTGTTTTTCAGAGTCGAAAATTTACAGATTTTCTTTTGACTAGTCATTCCGCTAGTACTTCCTTAAGGCGAGAAATCCCTTTTGGAGCGTGAAAAATAGATATTTTTCGGGATTTTTTTTTAGAGGGGATAAAATAATCTGATCATTTTCAAATTTGGACATGAGTTTATTATAACTGTCAAGTTAAATTTTCTTTTTTTTTGAGATGACCAACAAAATGGCGGCGTTATTAAGGGTCTTCGGACGCCTGTTTTCCGCGACATCGAAAAGTGCTGCAGTTCTCACTCTTTTTATGTTAATCTGAAAAAGATTTAACAAGTGTCATTCGTTTACTGACATATTAAGGGGAAGGATATACCTAAAAAATGATAAAAAAGTACAAAATTGAAAATTTGGGAGTTTTTGTACTCCAAAGTTCGAATTTTCGACCATTTTTTCGACATATTTGACCCCAAAAAAAAATTTATTTACACGCTACCTTTCAAACTTTAGGTATATCCTTCCGATAATATTACTGAGAGTAACCTCCCAAAATTTCATCCAAATCGGTCGATAACTTTTTGAGCTACAACACGAGCAGTTTTTGAAAAAGTAGTTTCGAGATAACCGCGTTTAAAGTTTACACGTACCTGACCGCATGCTGTCCCCGGGTCGTAGACTATATGCGATAATTGCGCGAATATTCAATATTTCGAGTTTTCCTTTCATCGGTATATTCTTTGGGTATCATACTTTCGAAATATGTAAAAAAATCGATTTTTTTTAAAATCTAAAGGGATTTCTCGCCTTAAGGACCTCAGCTATCAAATAACGCAATGAAGACCGGTAATATCGAAATGTTGAATTTACGCAGGCCCCTTAAGTTGGAACCACCTCTATATCGTTGTAGGCTCACATAGTGGTGTATGAAAGGAACGTTTGTACTTACGCACACTGATGCGAGCCGAGGCACAAAGGGTGCATGTTAAGTGCAGCTATGGGGTTGAGGGTAGGCTGTGAGCACCGATCGAAACAAGCAAACTCTGAGATACTCGAGGATGACGATAACCAGGCCTCAGCTCTCCCGTTTCGACATCGATGGGAGCCAAGGATAAAGAGGGTAAGAAAAAGGCTTCTCCCCTCTGAATTTATATCGTCCCTGTCGCTGCGGTATAGCTGTGTACACCGCAGAAGCATACGCGCGGGCATGAGAGTCGTGGATCACATAATATCGGATGCAAGGATTCCGCCAGGACTATACGCGCGGGGGCATCAAATGCAAGGGGATGTATAGATCGGAGCAAGAACAATTGCTGCAAAGTGGTCAGATGTCTCGGCCTATAGGGCAACTATTTAGTATAGGGGCAAGTCGAAGGTGCGGGGTAAGATGAATCATAAGCCTAGCTACTATGCAGTGCGTGCGAGCACACACGGAAAAAAAGAAACAGCGAAAATCACAGTATAAACCGCATAAAAAACTGGCTGCCATATTTCATTTTACAGTAAAACAGAGTAATGTAAATCCTGTCCTACAAAAATGACGAATTTTCCTGTACACACTGAGATTTTTACAGTTACACTGGCTTATTTACAGTTCGGTATTGTGAATATATCGGTGTTTTCAGTAAAAACATTCAACTGTAAAATTCACATGAGATCACGGATTTTTATACTGTACGCAAACTGCAAGGGTTACAGTGTACACTGTATTGAGTACAGAGTGATTCATTAAATTGTACAGAGTGGCACGGCGGTGTTACTCTTCTTTCGGCAGTTCGTGACGTAATCTGTGCACTCTGAGATTTTTACAGTTACACTGGTTTATTTGCAGTTTGATATTTTGAATACATCAGTGATTTCAGTAAAAATATTCAACTGTAAAATTTAAATGAGGTCACTTATTTTTATACTGTACGTAAAGTGCAAGGGTTTCAGTGTACACTGTATTGAGTACAGAGTTATTCATTAAATTTCACAGTGTGGCACGGTAGTTTTACTCGTCTTTCGACAGTTCGTGACGTTATCTGTGCACTCTGAGATTTTTACAGTTACACTGGTTTATTTGTAGTTTGATATTGTGAATACATCAGTGATTTCAGTAAAAATATTCATCTGTAAAATTTAAATGCGATCATTGATTTGTTTACTCTACGCAAATGAGGCACGAGGTGAGGCACGAGGCCAGGACACAAAGGATTGCCAGTTAGTAGTGCGTGGTTGATGGGACGCGGACATCGAAATTTGTGCGACAGAATTCAAGAAATTATAAAGAAAGAGAGATATTTTTAAAGGTCCCGTGACAAACGACGCAACCGCCCCAACCTCGAGCCAGCGTCTCGCCAATCACATTCTACCATTGGCCGATGAACGGCAGCACTACCGGTTTAGTGTTGCGCCACGGTAGGAGTGATCTCTTCGGCCCAACGCTGGGATGTACGGTTGGCCAATAGTAGGCTTACCGGAAATCCTAACAGTTGGCCAGGTATTGGCCCAACATTGGGCTAAAGAGATCACGATCATTGGCTGACAGTTGGCGTGATCACCGGCCCATAGTAGGGCTAAGGTCGGCTTCATATTGTTGGCGCAATATTCGGGCTAGTGTTGGCCCAGTGTAGGGCTGTCAAAACAACCCAATGCTTAGCCAACAATCGATCAGATTCACAAGTTTCTGTGCTCGATGATTGCTCATCGAAAGAATAATTAGGTTCACTAACATCGTTATGCACAATCACTTGTTCGTGGAATGTTTCCAAATTTGTTTCACTATCTACTTGTCTTTTTGTTTCGTTGCCTCTGATCCTAACCTGCTGTAAAGAGTCTTCTAATTTTTGTCGTCGTTTTAACACTCGACGTTTCTTAATACTATCATAATAACTCGGCATTTCTTTAATACACCACAAAACTTTGGTATAAATTAATTTTATTTTTAATAAAGTGAATTTCAGATAACAGTAATTATGAGTTTTTATTATCACAGGACGTAGAAAATTGCATGCAGCGATAATCTAACAATATATAATAATAATATACGTAAAAAAGCATTCTTGTATATATGTATGGACTATACCGTTCAAAGTCAGTGTTGGGCCAAGATTGGCAACTCGTCAGTTTGCCATGCTAAAAGTAAGCATTGGCAAAACCACGGTCAAACGATTGGCTCAGACTCAGAGCCTGCGCTCGCCCCAACAATTGGCCGACGGTCATTAATTAGTACTGGCCCAGCGTTGGCTCTTCGATGGTGTGTCGAGCTTCAATTCGAGAGTGGCAAACCCATGATCAACCGATTGGCCCATGTTCGGGGCCAACACTGGGACCCGATAGTTGGCTGACAGTTGGTGATCGATATTTGGCCCAAGGTTGGATGTTCGTTGGTTTGCCAAGCTTCAAATGAGCACTGGCAGAATCATGGCCAAATCATTGGCCCGTATAAAGGACTAACACTGGGTATTAGTGGTTGGTGCTGAATATCGTACCAAGCGTCGGCCGCATCTTAAGCGCCGGCAAATTTTCCACGGGGTACGTTCTTGTCTAATTAGGACTTGACTCGCGCGTGGGGTGAGGCACGTGGCCAGGACACAAAGGATTGCCAGTTAGTAGTGCGTGGTCGATAGGATGCGAACGTTGAAATTTGTGCGACATAATTCAAGAAATTATAAAAAAAAGAGAATTATTTACAAAAAGGTACGTTCTTGCGTACGTGACTGATTTTTAAATATTTTCTACACTTTTTTTTCAAAGTACTTTTATGGATAAACTTTTTTTTATGTGTCTACATAAACTCTGTCGATATAACTGGCGCATTCATTGTCCATAATAGAGATTAACCAAATGTCAAATTACAAGTTTTGTTAAATTCATATTACAGTGTTGAACTGTCAAAATTTACTTTTGACTACACTGTATTTTGGACTGTGTGTTCCAGTAAAAGATACAGTAGAGCGGTTCGAGTCCAAAGAGGACAGTATCGGAACTATAATAATTTACTTTGAGCACACTGTATTTTGAGCACTGTGTTTCACTAAATATCGCTGTGCAATCGCTTGAGTCCAATGCGAACCGTGTAGTCCCTGTATTTTGTACTATTTCTTTTTTTCCGTGCAGTGCTCCCGTTGGAGTTTGAAGGGGTAGCGGGGTAGTGAATGTGTGTGAAAGGATCAACTGTGGCGGAAGCACGCATCTCGAGTGAGAAAATAATATCGATTTATTGAGGAAACGATCGATTTTTTTGTAAATTTTACCATCGATTCAGTTCATTTGAGTTAATGATATTGATGAGAGACGGGCAAGTTAACCCAATGAAAGTACTAATTATTAATACCATAAGAAAGGTTTGTCAAACATTTTTAAGGTTATTGAGTGATTTTTTGTTGGTACGTTGACTGTCTAATGGGGCAAGATAGAATACAAGCTATCGTGAAGCCGCAATACTTTACAACGTACCACGGCCTACGTTAGAAAACGTGTTGACGGGGTATCCCTCTCTGGAAGCGAAATTTGAATGGTCAGAATGATGAATTTTTTTTTTCTAGTAACACGTTGGTCCCAGAATGTTGTGCACACTTGTTGTGAATGTTGTGTTCGTGGTGCTGAAGTTGGCGTTGCAGTCTCCTCCAGCGGCGAGGCCCGAAACGGAGGGATCAGGCTCAAATGTAATCTGAAACGAAAAAATAATGCCTTCAAATATACCCAACATGCTATGGGTTCACAATTCACATTTCGACATTTCGAAAAATACGAAAAATGACAGCTTCTCCAAAGAAAACCCCACCCATGTAGGTTTCGCCAATCGAACTGTAACGGCCAATACATGGACTAATGTTGGCGGGACGATGATCGATTAAACAATTGTACGCCAATGCTCGGCTGAGTATTGACTAGCCAACATTGGTTTGCTGATACGAGGCCAATGTTCGGCCAAATATAGACTCGCTAATCATTGGCTTGTCGATACGAGGCCGATGTTTAGCGAAGTATAGACTCGCCAATCATTGGTTTGCCGATACGCGGCCAATGTTCGGCCAACCGTAGACTCGCTAATCATTGGCTTGTCGATACGAGGCCGATGTTTGGCGAAGTATAGACCGGCCAATCATTGGTTTGCCAATACGAGGCCAATGTTCGGCCAAGTATAGACTTGTTCATTATTGGTTTGTCGATATGAGGCCGATGTTTGACTCGCCAATCATTGGTTTGCCGATACGAGGACAATGTTCGGCCAAATATAGGCTCTCTAATCATCGGCTTATCGATACGAGGTCGATGTTTGGCGAAGTATAGACTCGCCAATCATGTTTTTGCGAGTAACGCAAGATCGAACCGCAATTCGTATATTGACGATTCATTGTTTCGCGTTGAAGTCATTGAGAGACGAGATAAATACTTTTCACGAGTCCATTGGATATTATTCTTAACAAATATACTACCAAATGAATGCACTCATTGTTGGTCGATTCTCGAACGAGCTCATACGCGATATTCTGCCGATTTTTATGAACCATCCTACACTGACAGAAAAATTCTATTAATATTAACTAACAGCGTCTATTTATTTTGTATTTGAATTAACTAGATTTTTCGTGAAATCAAATTTTTCCTATTGCATTCCATTATTGGAATTATTCATTTTAAATATATTTATTTATTCAAATTAAACTTGAACTAATGAACTAATGGTCTGTCTTTATTGCAACACACATATTAACGGGTTGTGGGGGTAGAGAAGGTGGAGAGAGAGGAATTATATATATAGGTTAGGTTTGAAAATTCTATAACATGTCATTCGATAACACTCTCTAATTATCACAATGATATTAACTAATTGATATAGTTTATGTGATACAAATAATGATGAGAATCCATTTAGTATCTTATGCCATATCTGCGATTCAAATGTCACAAGTTCTCGGTAGCATAGGGGCAGCGTGTTTGGCTATGAGTAGGGAAGTTCAAGGTTTGAGCCCCATATGGGTGAAATATTTTCTTCGAACTAATCATTTCGAAAGACCAGGTAATGACGAATTACAATACAAAAATAATTATTTTTTTTTTGGCAGTGCAGGACCAATTTTGGTGATCTATATTGGGTCACAATTATCCGCCAAGACTCGGTCGATAATCGGGCCAAGCTCGAGTGCCAATGATGGCAATCTTGAGGGGGCTTATTGTTGGCCGATTCTCGAATGAACTCCTACGCGATGCTCGGCCGATTCTCATAAGCCATTCTAGGGCCAATATTGATTGCGAATATCGGGCCGCTCTTATCATCCAAGGCTCGGTCGATGATCGGGCCAAGCTCGAGTGCCAATGTTGGCAAGCTTGGCGTCGAGCATCGGCCAATCATTGGCCACTACCGATCACCCTACATGGGCATTTTTCTCTTGAAAAACAGCATGCCGAAGTCATCTAAAAAAGCCTATTTTCATGAATTTTTTTGATAGGTTTATATTATAGATATTGATATTTTTATATCAATTTCTATAATATAATAATAAGGATTTTTGATATATGCAAAAATAACAAAATGGCGCACATTTGTCGAAAAAACAAAAACGTTATTTTCACCGTTTTTGGCAACAAAAAATAGTAAATAACAAAAATTTAAAAATTCTTTGATATACGCTATAGCTATAGCTGTAAAGAATATGTGGTTAAAATTTTATAAGAATCGGTTCACTAGTTTCGAACATTTTATTGACAAATGTAATGTAGGTGAAAATCAACTAGTAGGGCCCTTGGTTCGTCTTCAACCGATGCTTCAACTAGAGGAAGAAGAAGAACTAACAAATGATTTAAAAGATATGGAAGCAAGATTATTCGGACTAAACACTACAGAACTTAGACGATTGGCTTATCAAATTGAGTGTTGAGAATGAAACCATTTTTATATGAGAAAGATGCCAATAATTCTTGCCCCATCATGCTCTCAGCGCTGCTTCATTTTGCACCGCATATGGGTTAAGATTGGAAAAATAAAGGTTTAATTGAAAATATATATCGTATGCTAACAATCAGAAAGACTGATTTTTTTGTTTCCAAAATTAAAAGATGAATAAATGTTCATTAGTTTGAAAGAATAATTAAAGTTAACTGATTCATATGTATTGTTTTATTTAAACATCACCTTAGCGTTATCATATTGGCCCTACATCCCCTACGTACAAGGGAATGAAATAAAAAGAAACGTATCAACCATAAAAATACGAAACTCGCAACCGAGCGCAGAAAAATCTGCAAATTTTTCTTAATTTTTTTTGTTCATTCTTAAACCCTCTTCTACGACACCTTTAAAGTCGAGTTCTTGAGCATCGAAAAAAGCCTTAAAAATTGGTATGGCACACCTTGCAAGACGCGTCCTCATGATACACACGACCACTGCGCGCCAAACTTTGCTCCTCGTTATCAAAGACTCGGCAATCGTGACGCGAATGAAAAAGAAGTTCCGGGTGGAGGTAAAAAAAACTTCGATAGTAACGAGGTAAAGAAAACGGAGCGACGAAAAAAGATTCGAAAAAAAAGACGGGAAAAAAATTAAAACGTCGGAAGTAGCGGGGGTATGTACACAATTATAATTGATTATAGTCAGCAGGAACTGGAAATAGTGCAGTGACTATGGTGTTAAAGTTCATATCGTTGGAATTTAACGAAAATGTTTTTTTATTTTCTGATTCTCTTCTTTTTATTAGTAAGTAAACTAAATTTGTTTTGCCAGATATATATTGTATTCCATAAGTGTCTTGAAGAAAGGTTTAAAGGATTTTTGTCGGAAAATATACCAAAAGAAATTGTAGCAATTGGAAAATATCAATTTTCATTGCGTCAACATTGTCAGGTGAAGCGTAACATTGCAAAGGATCGTCAAAGCCCTCAAGGGCCTAGGGCAAAACAAGAGAAATGAAAAATAATCATTTTAAAGTGCCCAAGAATTTGAGCATTTTTACAAAATATTTTCATCCAATTTGAATCAATTTAGAGGCAATTTGGCAAATAAAGCAATACAAACTGAATTATTTTTGTTGTTGTTTAAAAATTAAGACTGTTGTCACTTCAACACGGTACACGATTATAATTGATGAAAGTCTTGGGAACTGGAAATAGAGCAGTGACCACGGTGTTGAATTTTGCATAGTTAGAGTGCAACGGAAGTTCTTTTTTATTTTCTCATTTCCTTCTTATTATTATTATTATACGAAATCTTCTTCGCCAGATATATCGTACTCAATAAGTATCTTCAAAAAATGTCTAAAGGATTTTTGTAAGCAAAATGTGCCAAAAAATTTAAGCAAATCGGAAATATTATTTTTCATTGCGTTCACATTGTGAGGTGAAGGGTAACATTGCGAGGAATCCCAAAGGTTCTTGAGGGCCTAGGAAAAAACCAAGAATTTAAGGGGAGATATATATACCTAGATGGTCGAGGTCGAGGATTTAGATGCTATGAACATTCCGTCGATCGTAGAAGACCTACACTATGGGCCTGGTATCGATGATTCCATGTAAGTTGACAAATTTCATGATTTATTCATTCCCAAATTTTCAAACGCGTTTTTATCAAAACAACGTTTTTCAAATCGGTACCCAAAATTTCTCGCAAACCAATGAACCGATTGCCTTGAGGTTTTTTGTGGTTATTCTATACACCATTATCTAGTACTTGTCATAGGATTTTTTTTTCCGTTACTTAGTTTTTGTTTTATAGGCAAAATAATAACTAATTTTTTGCCCAAAAATCACTATTTATGTTCAAACGTCCGCCATTTTGTCATACGTCGATATTTTCAAAATCAGCTATGACAAGTACTAGATTATAGTATCTAATTTAATAATCTTTTTGGTTTTTTTTTTCAGATGATTTTTGAAGAAATGCCAGTGGGTACCGTATACGCAGATTTTTTTACGACGCTCCAAGGATCGTACAATATCCTTGTATATTTTTGATATTTTTAAATAAAGAAAATTAAACATATTTTTGAATGTATATACTTTTAGATAATTAAAACCCCAATCCGAAATTTCAAATAGTTTTTCTTGAAAACATTCACAAAAATGACCTTTTTCGGCTCCTAGGTGTATATCTCCCCTTAAGCATTATCCCCAAATATTTATTCACAATTTGAATAAATTTAGATGCAATATTGCAAATAACGGAACGCAAAGTGGAATTGTTTTTTTTTGTTGCTGTTTCGAATTTTTTTTTGCGGTTGGCGAATACATCAGACTGTCGTCGATTCAACACTTTCTCTTTAACCCTGCCCTCCCTCTCAATAAATGTATACGCATACACAAATCATTCGTAATTGATGAAACTCGAGGAGGATCACTCGACTAGGCACTCAAGAACGAATCGTTGTTTGGCGTCAAGTTTGAAAGTATCGCTCTCTCGAAGAAAAAAAAACAAACCGTCCGAGCCCAAGTATCGTTCGGCCGAAACGCACTTATAGCGAACACACTTGTGGGGACACAGCGCGATCCTTCGGTTTCACAGCTCGCGAGTCCGACGTTTGTGGGAACCTTTTTTTCCGCAACAGCGTGTGTCAAGAGTCTCACGCGGGACAAAAAAAAAGTGACGTATTTTCGATCGTACGTCGAGTGGACTATTGCGGCCATTTCGCCCCAATTGGTCGGATAGACGAACGTGGAGGCACTTTTGAACCACTCCATTTTGGATCTCGCGTCTGGAGTGATATACATTGACGCTTTCAATGTCGCTGGATTTTTATCCCATATTATAGCCAGCCCAAATTTGACACTACGAAATGAAAATTTGAACATCGGCCATTTATTTGAATTTCGACATGGCCATTAGAATTTTTCGAATCGTAACATTGAAAATATTTGAAAGTTACATTTTAACAGGTTTTCAAATACAGTACTACCTCTCTAAGAGAGCGGTCTAGGGCGGTTAGGGGAAGAAATTCTCGAGAAATTCGTCGCCGAAGCCTTCCCCCACTGCTAGGTTAGCGCGCTCGAAAATCGCGCATGTGGTAGCTTGTATGTGTTTCTCCACTCGAACTCGATAAGAGAGCGCGAACGAAAGTGTTGAGAAAACTGTAAACGAGTTGCGCAAAGTGTACTGGCGTTTCGTCGTTTCATGCGCAAGTATATCTCATTGAATATTGATGTGTAAATCTTTCTTTTTCTTCGCGTTTTTTTTATTCTGCTGTTTGGTATATTTTGTTGTTGCAATATTATAACACATATGAAGGAAACATTTGTAAGACTTTCAATAATTGTTGAATTATCTTATTGTTCGCAAAAATATACGTAGTATATTCGTTATCGAAACTCGAACATATATAGTGTACAAAAAAAATGTAACTAACAATTTATCTTGTGTATATACTTCAAGTTGAAATATACAATGTATATATATGTATAAATATTTCATTTTTAGATAAAACGGGATGGCTGAATCGAAAAAACGAAAATACAAAACAAGCGGCACTCGATAATTTTTATCAATATCAATAATATTCTATGCTGTGTTAATGTCTATTAAAATATATTTTACTTGCATTAAATTACTACTTGAAATTTAATTATGGTGCATGTTTTTTTCTCCGACTTTACGGCTTAAACGTATATATTATTATACAAAGAAATATTATCCATTTGACAATGGTGCGACGTGCGATTTTCTGAAATCGCTCGCGATCTCTTATCGAGTTGTCCGCGACAAACTCGAGAGGCCTCGGGTACACTGGACAGCTCGAGCTAGGTGGGGGAAGCCATAAAATGCGCTCAAGCGAAACGGCGGGGAAATTCTCTCTTAGCGAGGGCTCTCTTAGAGAGGTAGTACTGTATTTCGAAAAATATTTGACGTACATTTGTAAATATAACGTCGGAAAACATATTTCTTCGATTCCGAAATATTGAAACGAGAAAAAATGATATATATCAAACAAAATATATTTCGTTTTAAACTTTTGCGCTCGAGGCCTTTTTCGCTAGGATAGTAATAAGTGGTGAGCGAGAGTTAATATTTCGGAATCGGGGAAACATTTTTTCCACTGTTAAATATATTTTCAAAAGGATTTCCAATGTTTTCGAAGTATCTGAAATACTACTGATCGTGAAATATAAATTTAAAAATTTTCCGATATTATATTTAGAAGATTGGAAATGCGTTGCGTTGAAATTCAAATAAAGGGTTCTTGAATTTAAAAAATGAATGAATTAAAAAAAGGGGTTGAAATTCAAATAAAGGGGTGAATTCAAAAAAAGGTGTTGAAATTCAAATAAAGGAATGAATTCAAAAAAAGGGGTTGAAATTCAAATAAAGGGTTTGAATTTTCATTGCGTAGTATCGAATACTTACAAGGAACATCATTTGAGTGTCCGCCATCGATTTTTTTGAAACTCATATATGTGATAAAGCATTGAAAAATATTAGACACGTATTTTTTTATCTGCGGAAAAACGGTTTCAAGGGGGGAAGTCACCCCTCAGAGGAAAGCGTATCGGAGCGTGGTTTCGCAGTTTCACCCACAAGCGGTCCACCGATCTGAATGAAACAACGCTTTTCCGCAGATTAAAAAAATACAAGTCTACACTGAGAAAACAGTTTATTTATAGCAAATAAATGCATATAGTTGGCACTTTTATTCGAATATTCATTAACTGTTACAAACATTATTAGTCGTCAAGAAATATTCGGGTTCTCATGGCAAAATTGTATATCCATAGTATTTCTTTGAATAGAATGATTTATTTGATCATTTTTATTTTTGTGGACTCAGAAGATGTTCATGGTAATCGGAAAAGGTATTGAAATTGTGATATGATAATACACTTCAAAGGAGTAGAGATTTATTGACAATTAATATATTCAGATTTAGGGCCTTTATCGTGTAAATGAACATGTTACAACAATTAAGGGGGCCAGTCCACTTTGGAGCCACGAAAAAAGGCTATTTTTGCGATTTTTTGTTGACGATTTTATAAAAGATATGATTATAAAAGTTGTTGGGTTTGATAAATAGTCTTGAAATACATGAAAAAATTAATTCCTTCTTATTCATTTTTAAGGCCTTACCCCCACTTGTAGATCAAAAAAGGCCTTTTTCATGAATTTTTTTAAAGAAAACTACAAAACTTTTTTAATCGATCAATATACCATCTTAAAGAACACATCTTGAAGAACTTTCAGTAATTTTTTATTGAAAAATATTACATTGTTTAGTGGCAAATGGTCGTCAATGAAATAATGTTTTTATATACACGGTTTGCGGTGACCAACATTGCGGCGAAGTGGATCATCTGAAAAAAAAATGCGGATGGATTTAGTCAAATATAAGTATAAACTAGTCTTTAATCGAAGGATTTTAAAAAATATTCATTTTTCACAAAATGGCGGACAGTCAAAGTTAATGGTTCGATTTTAACGAAAAAAACGGCCGTTTTTTGGCTATAAAGCGGCCATTTTTTTTTCGAAAAAAAAATCGAACGATTAAAGACTACATTTTTATGTATTAAATAAGCCTGCAAAATTTCAAGAAGATCGGTTCATTGGTGTTCGAGTAATCATGGTCACCGACTTCAGAAATGCCATTTTGATAAAAACGCGTTTAAAGTTTCAATTAGCCGGTCGTTTACACAACGGATTCTTCTCTTTCAACGCTCATATCTCAGTCAATTTTGTTCGGATCGACTTGAAATTTTCAGGACATATTCTCAGATACTTATACTTCAAAAAAATGCAATAAAAAAAATCGATTTTTTCAAAATCGCAAGTGGGGGTAACCCCTTAAGTACAAGAACTATAGTAACGTAACGCCTTAAAAATAGGTGGGCTAGGTAGCTCCATCACAACTCGGTAACGGCTCGTCTGAAACGAAAAGTCCATTAGATTCAGTATGACACCAGCTACAAAATGACCCTCGGATATAAAGTTTTATAAAAAAATAAAAAAATGGCAGATGAAAAACGAAAAAAGTATTTTAAAACAATCAAACAATCAAGCAAACAAGAGTAAAAATCAAAATTTTAAAACCATCGAGGGTCATCTTATTGCGAATCATATTTATAATATGTGGTTCAAATTTCAAGAGAATCGGTTTCTTAGTTTTCGAGATACGATGGAGCTAGATTTTGAAAACGTTGTTTTGAGAAAAACGCGTTTGAAGTTTATACTATGAAAAACTCTTACCTAAACTCAATCGGCAATTCCTGCACCGTACAAAATTCCTTCTGATTGCTCATCATCATCGATTTCTTCAAGTCTTGCTTGCTTTCGATTTTTTGAAATTTTCAAAGTGATCTGGCCCCTTAACTAATCTTCACTCGAAACGACTGTTTCGGCTGCATTTGAGTCAAGAGTCACACAGTCGACGCGACAACTTCTCTATTCATCGCAAATAAGAATTTATTAACTATCAATGAATCTGTATTTAAAATGTTGGCCCAGTAGTTCTTTGAGATAATAGTCATACACTTATTACAAAATGAATATTTGGTAATAACAAAAAAATCTTCAGTTGAATCAAATATAGCCCTGTTAATAGTTAGCAAATAACTGTTAAGAAATCGATGACTCGTCTCAAATAATGATTTGTTAATAGTTAACAAATCTGTACTTGAGATAAGTATCGTACATTTGGCAAGACCGTTTACTTTGTACGCTACCGTGGCCCTTTGTCGCACAAGCTCGTTCGTACGCAGACGCGACGTAGATACGATCGAGGTATACTGGAGACTGTGCGTGACCGCATGTTCACTTACCTAGAGAACATCAGTTTGCGACCGTGAAAACGTGAATTTCTTCTCTGCACCGATGGCATCAATTAACGATTTGCTTGCTTTGTGGGACCTGCCAAATCTTAAGGAAACTTTCGAAAGTCTGTATAGAGAATATTAAATTATGCATTAGAGCAGGGGTGGCCAAGACCTCGACCGCAGGGCCGATCGATCGCCTATTTTCTATGAGAGTTGTTCCTTGCTCTACGGCGTATTGATCCTGCCACGTTTGTTGTCCTCTGATTAACGGACTTGCTACTTGTAAAGGAGGAATCGTTGTACAACGATTTGTCCTCTACAAGTAGCAAGGAACAGCTCTCATTTTCTATGAGAGTTGTTCCTCGTACACTTGCCAATTACCCCTATAGTGCTAGATTGATTCAACTGCACATTCATCTGTCGACAATCAACGAATGACTTTGTCCAAATCTTCATTTGGTAACTAAACACGAAACTTGATTTGGGCGAATATAAAATATCGTTCACTCAACTATCTTTACATCAGGGACAAATTTTCCACTGATCTCATTGAATAAACGCTTCAGTTATAGGAAACAAGTATTTATAGTATATTAAGAGGCTATACCAGGGTGAACGCTGAAAATTTGCGTGATTTTCGGGAATATTTTGGAAGAAAAGTACTCATTTAAGTGTTTCGGAAAATTAAGGATATATTTGGCTATATTTGACCTATATTACATAATGTTTTATAGAAACATATTGTGATCCACGCGACTTACGCGCTGCCATCGGAGGCGCCAATAAAAAAAGTTCCTCCGCTGCTGACATAATTCCGGCCGATTGAGTAGCTGAAACCGAAAAAAAAACATGTCGTTAAACGGGAAGGTATTTCCTGTACAATGAAGTAGGATTTTCGAAAAATATAAAAAACTAACAAAATGGCGTAGTTTTGAAAAAAAGTCTGTTTTCTTGCCTATAAAATGGTCGTTTTTTTTCAATGCCAAATCGTCAATTTTCATCCAATCAAAAATATCCTACGTCATTGTAGAATAAATGTATTCAAGAGTACTCTGTTCAAATTTCAAGTCAATCGGATAATTGCTGTTTGAGTTACAATCTCAGCAAATTTGAAAAATCTCATTGCGAGAAAAACGCGTTTAAAGATTTAACTATCGATTTTTGGAAAATAAAATGATAGACATACGAGCTCAACATTTTTAGAGGATATTCTTGAAAGTATAAACTGTCGAAAAAGACAAAAAAAATCGATTTTTCGAAAGTGTCACACTAATATAGCCCCTTAATACGAAGCATTGGGTTAAACGAACTGTATATCTATTGACTGTTAAGAACGGATATGTTCTATTAAAGTACCCATATTTATTAACTATTACTAAATCTTTGTTGTCACACAATTCAGAGGCTCAAATGAATGATTCATTAAGGTAAAGTATTTTTTGGCGTTTTAATTTTATTTTGTCATATGAATGCTTTATGCGCCTGGTATCGATAATTCTGTGTAAATATATTTAAAAAAATACTCGTTTTGTATGTTTAATGTTTGATTTTCTAGTGTAGAAATCTTTGAAACCTTTAAACGCGTTTTTCTCACACTTAACATTTTCGAAGCCGGTGAACTCTTCAGCTTAAAATCTACTGCACTGATCCTTTTGAAATTTTACATACTCTTTCTACACATAAATTATGAGGTAACGCTATCGAATTTTTTTATACATTTTTTCATCATTTTAATTTATTTTACAATAACAAAAGTTCCGATTTTTCAAATGACAAATCGGTATTTTGACTTCTAAGTGTAACGAAAAATTAAAAAATCAGATACAAATCTCGACAGCGTTACCTTAAGGGGGGAAATCACAGTAGCACACAAAAAAATAGGCATTTTTTCGGGAATTAATTTTGGCTGAATAAAAGTATCAATCGAAAATCTGTAAAGTAGGTTTTATAGCAATACTAAAAAAGTACAAAATGTAATTTTTTCAATAAAAAATATTAAAAAATGGCGGCTGCGCAGCATATGTCCCAAGGCGCCTTTTTTTGAGCTCGCCGAAGACATAACTCGAGCAAATTTTTACCGATCGACTTGAAATTTTGACAGTAGCTTCGAAACATCTTTCTCCACGGAGCTACGTAGGATTTTTTCGATATATTGATTTTTCGCAAAATGGTGCATGTTTGAAAATGAAGTTAAATTTTTAATTAAAAAAACGCCATAAAATCGTCGATAAAAAAAAGTAAGCCATATAAAACAAAAAATCCTACGTAGTTCCGTGGAGAAAGATGTTTCGAAGCTACTGTCAAAATTTCAAGTCGATCGGTAAAAATTTGCTCGAGTTATGGCTTCGGCGAGCTCAAAAAAGGCGCCTTGGGGCATATGCTGCGCAGCCGCCATTTTTTAATATTTTTTATTGAAAAAATTACATTTTGTACTTTTTAGTATTGCTATAAAACCTACTTTACAGATTTTCGTTTTTTTATTATTTTACTTTACAGAAAATATGCCTATTTTTTTGTGTGCTACTGTGATTTCCCCCCTTAAGGAACTTATCATCTAATGAAATCTTTTTGGGTTTTTTATCTCAGATGATCCAGTGATAAGTTATGCGGTTCACCGCAATGTCACTTTTTTTCGAGGCGTCTGCGAAGATTGGCTGTCAATGGCTCATTTCTGCATAATTATTAATGAAAACTTTACAGAGTACTCTTATTATATACTCAATGTTAAATGTCCTTTTATTATATACTCATTACGTAAATAAATATAAAATAACTGTCGTCAAAGAAACGATCGTAAATATGCTATTTTTTATAGCGAATTAGCCTTACCCTCCCCCCCCCCCTTAACTGTAAGAAGATATTTATTTCACCATATCCAACGTTATGATTCGTTAATAGTTAACAAATTCTAGTACATAGAAATATATTGTTTTCTCAGTGTAAGAGTTTTCAATGCTTTATCACATACATGAGTTTCAACAAAATCAAAGGCGGACACTCAAGTGAAGTTCCTTGTTAGACATGTTAGGTGGTTGCATATGAAAGCACCGATTTTTGCGCGAAAGGAAAAGTTGGTTGCTCGGTGGCAAATCAACGAGTTGGTTGATTCAAAGTTTTGCCCATCGGGCCAGACAAACTTGTGGACCATCTTTGGGTGAACAATCGAATTCCATACAGAAAAAAATCGGGTACATCCAGTCATTTGTTGACTCCTTCGTACGAGGTGAAGTGCTGAGCCGTAAGCGCTGACTGAATAGACCGTAACAAATGGTAATCGGAGGTGTCGATGTCTGGGGAATACGGCTTGGGTGCAAGGATTTCCCAGTTCGTCCCTTCCAAGTACTTCTCATAGTCCAGTAAAAGGGACGAAAACCCAGCACTGTTTAGCGTAGAATATGAATTTTTGACGGAAGGTAGATGGTTGCCTACC
The DNA here is from genome assembly GCA_964007375.1 of Ophion obscuratus. Taxonomy (NCBI): domain Eukaryota; kingdom Metazoa; phylum Arthropoda; class Insecta; order Hymenoptera; family Ichneumonidae; genus Ophion; species Ophion obscuratus. The sequence goes on from OZ023314.1 coordinate 35,394,076, forward strand.
GAAAGTAACCCCAATAAAATGTTGCCCCTCAACTCGCCCCAACCCCAAGAAATGGACGTTGAAAACTTAAAAATCGCCGCGACCGGGTAGAAATTCCGAACCTTGAATGCTCCGACGGTTTAAAAGTCCGAATTTCAATGTTCCGAAATTGCAAGGTTCGTCAAGATCATGTCAGCGAAAGTCTACACAGTTGACTGTAAATGATGTAAAACGTACAACACTGTCTAGAGAAATTTCAAAATTGACCTAAAATCGCTTCTTATTTTTTAAAAGTCTTGAAATAATTAGTCGATATATTGAAAATTTTGAAACTTTTAAAACTTCCATAGGAAAACTATTTTTAACTACTAATTTTTCCATACGGAACTATTTTTAAGTAATATTCCGAAATTCAATATGGGGCCGGGTTGAAATTCCGAACTTTACATGATCAGAACATTCAAAACTCCGAAAGAATAATAAGGAAGTTTTAGAAGTTTCAAAATTTTCAATAAATCGACGAATTAATTCAAGATTTTTTTTAAATTAAGAAGTGATTTCGCGTTAATTTTGGAATTTGTCTAGACATTGTTATGCGTTCTACATTATTTACAGTCAACTGTGTAGATTTTTGCTGGCATGATCTTGACATGGGGGCCGGGTTGAAATTCCGAACTTCGAATGCGCCAACCGTGTAAAATTCCTAATTTTAATGTTCCGAAATTGCAAGGTTCGTCAAAATCATGCCAGCGAAAGTCTACACAATTGGCTGTAAATGATGTAGAACGTATAACATTGTCTAGACAAATTTCAAAATTGACGTAAAATCACTTCTTATTTTAAAAAAATCTTGAAATAATTAGTCGATTTATTGAAAATTTTGAAACTTTTAAAACTTCCATAGCGGAACTATTTTGACGGTATTCAGATTTTCGGGGTTTGGTCTTTCGTGTAAAATTCTTTCGGAGTTTTGATCTTTCGAGGTAGTATTCTTTCGGAGTTTTGAGCGTTCTGATCATTCAAAGTTCGGAATTTCAACCCAGTCCCAAATCGCTGTATCTCGATAATTAATAGCCCGATCAAAAAAAGGTTTCGTGTTTTTGTGCCGCTATTTCCGAAAATAGAGAATTGGAAGTCGGATAACTTTATACGTATTTTATTATTCCAAACAACTTTTGTTTAAAATATTCTTCGATCGGGCTATTAATTATCGAGATACGGCAATTTTTAAGTTTTCAGCCCCTATTTCTTAGGGTTGGGCTGAGTTGAGGGGCTACATTTTATTGGGGTTACTTCCAGTATGCAACCATCTACCTTCAGTCAAAAATTCATATTCTACGCTAAGAAGTGCTGGGTGTTCGTCTCTTTTACTGGACTATCAACCGGTTGGGCAACATCCGGCTTGGCGTTGTCGTACTGCAAAATTAACTTGTCATGGCGATTCTCCCATCCCGGCCTCTTCTCGTGCACAGCTCGCTTCAAACGCGTCAGTTGCAGTCGATAACGAAAATTTGAACATGACTGAGTAGTCAGCGATGGTTGCCGACAATTTCAGCAGATCGTAATACACGACCGTCCTCTTTTGGGTGGTTTACCGCGGTCCTTGATGTCCATAGAGGAATTACCACTTTGGAAGCGGCGAAACCACCCTTTGCACGTTCTACTCGGTGGAGCATGCTCCACATTTGCTTCCTCCGGCAAACGCTGCGTTTCCGCTGCCGATTTCTTCGCCAGGAAATAATTAAGCGCAAACTCCAGCTAATGTGACTCATTTGGAACGAAACTTGCCATTGTAGTCACAATTAAAGGGGGAGACCTTTAGGCGAGGAAAAAAATTTGCTGATTTTCATGATTTTTTTCTACAAGGGAATATATCTTTACCGTTTTTGAGATTCGGGGTATGTTGTAATCAAATCGAGTTTTATTTGCACAAGTTTTTTAGCAAATGCTATTTTTCACGTCCATCTGACTTGAGGGCTTATTCCACTGTAAACGTCTCAAATTAAGCGATTTTTCGCGATTTTTTTTTTGGGTCGAAGGACAAGTAGGAGGATGATAATATTCAAGGGAATTAGTCATATCTTGAAGTGAACAAAAACAAATTTATATTTAAAAATTATACAAAATGGTGACGCTGGAGCCATTCTCGCGAGGCATATTGAATTTGAGACGCTCTGCGGCACGTATAACTGATGCAAATTTGAATTTGGCAAAAAATTTAAAAATTCTATTTCCTTACATGAGTATAGCTAGAGAAATACGTCGGAGATTTTGATAATATGAATTTTTGTGTAATTGGCCAGTATTCAAAACTCAATAAAAACTCAACTTTCGACAGAAAAAAAGATCAATCGTTTGTTGATAACTGATGTTGTAACTAACTCATGGAGAATCCCGTACGTATCAGTAACTCAGTAAAAACTCAATTTTCGACAGAAAAAAGATCAATCATTTGTCAATAACTGATGTTATAACTAACTCATGGAAAATCCCGTACGTATTTCTCTTCGGAATGGTATTTTAAAGATGTGATGAAAATTTGGAGTGAAAACATTGAACATTTCTGAAGTTATACTGCGTGCCATTTTGAAAAATTGTTTTCCGAGAAAAATGATCGACGTCGCACACACGGGTCAATCACTGCCACCGCAAACCCACACGGCCTGCGGACCATTGTTTTACAGGTACCAAACTTTTACTCCTTTATTCTAGATGGTTCAAAGCATCTCTTAAGCCGACTTTGAAAAAATCAATTTTTTTATTCTACGGTGGCTAAAGGTAATATTAGCCCTTAACTTATTTTCCACTCTGCATGATCTTTCCCTCGTCACTATCTGACAATTCTTTCTTTTTCTTAATTCAATCCTCCCCTCTATCTCTTTGTCCTCCCCCTTCACCCTGACTCAGGGTATGTTTTGTTACTACTTTTCGCTGTTACGGGGTACTTTTTTTTTATTAATATTTAAAAATGGTGGAGGTATGTCGTGATGTTCCAAACTACATTTTCAAAACTGGCGTGACGTATAGCCAAAAAACTAATCGACCGAATCCCATGAAATTTGGTATAAATCTTTGTAACCTTATTGTCTAAAACATGACGCTAAATGTTCTTGAAAATAAAAAAGTTAAATAATTTTTTATTGCAAAATGTAACCATTTTTTTCGGAAAATTCAATCTTTTTGTTTTAAATCGTGTACTATTTCATCGATTTTCAACACTGCTCACTTTTTCTGGATTCATATTCTGCATGCGAGTGCTAATAAAAGAAAAATCTTCGTTGGTTTTTTTTACAGATTAATCCCATCCATTAAAGCATCCGCCGCAACCCGTTTAGAAGACCGTGCCACAACTTCGCCATTTTTAAAGATTAATAAAAGAAAATTCCAAGTAACAGTCAAAAGTAATAATAAAACATACCCTAAGTGTCAAAAATGGCGAAAAAATGTACCCTTTAAAAAAAAAATCATGAAAATCAGCAATCTTTTCCTTGTCCGAAGGTATCTTCCTCCTTAAAATAGATGATGTCGACGCCACGTGCAAATGTCATCCGTGGCGTTTTAGCGTAACTTGTGGACGTGCCATTGTGTGTACTGGCAACTTTGAATTAGAGAAAATACTATAGCAACGCCTTCCATCGCCAGTGGGCGTTTTCATATGCAACCCGTTTGTGAAAAATTCTTTGGAAAACAATTGCCCGAATGAATTATTTCCCGAATGCACAATTTCCCGAACACAACTTATCGAACGGACAATTTCTCGTACATAATTCGCCGAATGAACAATTTCTCAAATACACAATTTCCCGAATGAACCATTTTTTTGTTTGCGTATGTTTAGGTTAAATATAAATATAAAATATGAAAATATTTTTAAAAAATTTAGAAAAGAAAAAAGGAACGAAAAAATAGAAAAAAAAGGAGTCAGAACCCACCACGTCCACGTAGTCGATTCCGGCTTACGCTAAGTGTGGGGACGTATATTCCTGGCGCCTGCTAATGCCGAAGTCAATAACGGAAAAATGAATGCACGGAAAATTCAACCCGTGAAAATTGGTTTCCCGAAAAAATCGTTGAAAATATTTGTTCGGAAAGAGTTTCATTCGGGAAATTGTCCATTCGAGGAATTGTTCATTCGGAAAATTATTCACTCCATTCGGGATATTTTATTCGAGAAATTGTTCACTCCATTCGGGATATTGTATTCGAGAAATGGTTCATCTTGGAAATGGTTTATTCGGTAAATTGTTCTTTCGGGAAATTGTTTATTCGGGAAATTGTTATCGAAAAATTGTCATTTGGGCAATTGTTTTTCCAGAAACTTTCCGCAAAGCTATGCAACCACCTGAGTGAAGTTGGAAGACAGTGAAAGACGTCTTGGTGAATCAGTGCACGCGTATAAGGGACTCATTCCAGGACAAACGCACGTACACCCGTACGCACAAGACTTTATTGCGTCGCGCCTATGCAAGGCTTTATTATCGCGCGTATCGTAGATTGGCGCTCGCGGCCGAATATAGAGAAGTAGCCAGGCATGAGTGTGCGATAAGTGAATGGGGTTCGGTGTGTTATTCCTGCGTACATTGCCTTGGCCAACAAGGAACCACTTGTCGATGCATGAAACTCTCTCTCTCTCTCTCTCTCTCTCTCTCTCTGTCTCTCTTTTTCCTTGCATATACTCGTTTATATGGGCGCTCACATTTCGAGCTGTATGCATATACATCCGTCGACGTTTATTTGCACCCATTTATTTTCCACTCGCGAGCGCAATGACGCCGCAGACCCCCCCCCCCCCCCCTGCACCTGGTGTGTGAATCTTCTCGCGTAACAGGTCACAGAACGCTTTCTTCTCGCACTTTTGCAATTACTTTTATACGCGTTATATACACGGTGGTCCGAAAAGTAACGTATAAAAGAAGAATCTAGATGCCTTGTGTCAATACTTATCCAAATCGCCTCGTGAATGTTTTACGATCTTTTTTAGTTTTTGAGGAAAAAAAGCTTTCGTTTTTTTTTGTACATTCTTTTCTCTTGATTTTTTCACTCGTATTATTCACTCATTACAAAAATTAAGGGAACAGTGAAATTAAAAAAAAATGTACTTGATTTTTGAATAGCTGTGACTTCGGGAAAAATGGGCGTATCGTAAAAAAATGGGGTTTCAAAGCTTGAAGTTTCTAGTTTACGAATCTTACCGGTAAACATTTTTTTAAGCAACACGCTCGGCGTGAATCTAAGAAAGAGGGCGAGGCAAAAACTTTCGATTTTTTTTTCAAAATCGTCCACGGGCTAAATTTTTTTTGAGCTTGATCAATACCGGCCTGATTTAGCCTGATTCTTCAGCTTCAAAACGGTATTTTTTGGACCTCTGTACGACTATTTTTCGCTGAGATATCGGCGTTTAAAGAAAAAAAAAACGGAGCTTTTTTCGTGGATCATCAATATCTCGTGAACAAATGACCGTACAGCGAGCTTATGGTGGGTTTCGTAAACTGGAATAAATTCTTTAAAAGCACCTTTTGGTACTTTAGAGATTTTTTTAAAACCTTAATATTGATTTGAAGAAGTACGAAAAAATGACTTTTTTCTCGTTTTGGAAAATTCACGTCAACTTTGCAAATATTGCGAAAATGACTTATGTTTCTAGGTTTTTATTTAGTTCAATACATGCCCAAAGACCCCCCACAATTTAAAATTGATCGGCTGAACCGTTATTTTTGACCGAAGCGTCAAAGTTATGTAAAAACTTGAAGGAACACTTTGACCCTTCCTTAAATGTCAATTAATGATGATTAAAATGAGAAAAAAAATCCGTTATTTTTAGTCACAGTTACGCAATAACTTTTCTTTAAATCTTGGAAAAAGAAAAAAATTCCAAATTTTGAACTTTTTTTTTCAAAATTTCAACAAAAAAACACGACAGAAGCCGAAACGCCCATCATGTCATCTACATCTCGGTATGAGTAACCCTCCTTAATGAAAATGACTGACCGCGCAACTTCAACTTCCGACGAATGTCGTCTCACCGTGATTGCGTAAAAAAAAATTCGAAAAATTAGAGAGCTTTATTTTTAACAAAAAAAAGCGAGATTGGCAAAAAACTAGCTCTAGAGATACTCAGAAGCGTAAAATGTGTGATTGATAAATCCGATAGCGATACGTGTAGAAAGATGCATGAAGATTTACTTAGGGGTATCAACTTTATTTAATGCAATTCATTTCAACTCGATAAATTATGGCATGCAAACGAAAAAATCGCACTAACACAAAACAATAATGACATAAAAAAAAATTCTACAAATTGTAAAGTGAAATAATAATTTTTTTTTTGAAATTTTGAAAAAAAATTCCATTCTCAATTTTTTTCTTTTCCAAGATTTAAAGAAAAGTTATTGCGAAACTGTGAGAAAAAAGACCAGAAAATGTTTACCGGTGAGATTCGTAAACTAGAGATTTCGAGCTTTAAAGCCCCATTTTTTTACGATACGATCATTTTTCACGAAGTTACAGGTATTCAAAAATCCACAAAAATTGTTTGCAATTTTACTGTTCCCTTAATTTTTGTTATGAGGGTAGTTAAACTGTTGAGCAATGATTCGGTTGAGCGATGATTCTTAGTAAATACCTTAGATTTTAATCAAAAGTTACAAAAAATAGGTTTGAGAGGCCACTAAAGTTCAGATGATGAAAAAAGATACTCATACTCGTCTAAATGACTATCAATTGCTTTGAAGAACATCTAAGAGGAAGGTGCCCACAAAAAAGAGAATAAATAAATGAAAACCTCCCATGCAGAAATTGTCGTAGGGATTCTATTGGATTCCCATACTTGTCCCTACATTCTCGTAGAAATCCAATGGGTCATCGCATTGGCTCCGTTTACTAAAACGTCGGATTGCTCCCAAATTGGATTCCAATCAGGATTCTCCATTGGAATCCAATGTACGAAGCCAATTTGGATCCTACAGGATTGCCACATTATCGAACAGAATTCGAAACTTTTTTTGATACATCCCATCGCATTCTGTACTTTGAATTTTCTAAACAATTCATATAGATACACAAAATGAGTGAATCTTAAAAAATGTATAAATCCAATCTTAAGGCCGCATTCTAGTATGTCTGGTAAAAAATGTTTTTTTTTTCCTATAACGGTATAACAAACTGTAAACGCATTTTTCTCAAAACAACATTTTTCAAATCGGACGGGTCTTGCAATAGACCGATCTTGCAATTTCACACACACGTAGAGTACATGTTGGGCTATTGTTCGGCTTTCCATATTTTTCGTTGCTTTATAATTACCATTTTTCCAGGCCACGAGAAGTAAAAATTTTATTGTAAAAATTAGAGTACTCTCTTTCAAACGCCGTCATTTGATAAATTTTTCCAAACATTTTTGATTAGAGGGCCGAACGATATCCACATTCGTAGAGAATAGAATTTTCAAAAATCGTTTGTTTCAGATGAAAAAACATTTCGCGACATGAACTGCGCAACATCAAATATCATGTACCTACAATGTTGAATAAAGTGCTCTGAACAAATTTAATTTGTAACTTCAAACGTGTATAAATATAACTGTAAAATATTAACCCTGTAGATTTGAACGTTTCTATAAATTTGAGTCCCAAAAAATTACTTTGAAAATAGGTGTTCACACTAGAATGCGGCCTTAAGGGAGGAGATACTTTTGGGCGAGGACAAATTTGGTGATTTTCATAATTTTTTTAAAGGAAGCTTTCTTCGCCATTTTTGAGACTTAGGGTATGTTTTATTATTATTTAAACTGCATTTTCAAAACTGGTGTGACGTGTAGCTAAACACCTAATCGACCGATTATGATGAAACTTGGTATAAATCTTTCTAACCTTATTGACATGACGCTAAATGTTTTTCAAAATATTTTTTTTTTAATTGCAAAATGTAGCCATTTTTTTCTGATTTATTCCGCCGATGCTAGGTGTCACGGCGCTTAACAACATCCGCCGCAACCCGTTTAGAAGACCGTCCCATACGTCCGCCATTTTTAAAGATAAATAAAAAAAATTAATATCATGTAAAAGCCAAAAGTAGTAATAAAACATACCCTAAGTCTTAAAAATGGTGAAGAAATCTTACCATTAAAAAAATCATAAAAATCAGCAATTCTTTCCTCGCCTAAAGGTATCTCCGCCCTCAAAAGAGTACCTATAGATCTCTTTAAAAATATATCTCACAATCCGATTTGAATGTCATCGTTGAGAACCCACTGTTATAATCGTTTGTTATTTATTTTATGGCACCTTGTCCTAATATCATCACACACGTACATGCACTGCCAGAAAAATTCTATTTATATAAACTAACCGCGTCTATTTGATTTAAAAAAATTTGAATTAACTAAATTTTTCGTGAAATCAAATTTTTCCTATTGCATTCCAATATTGGAATTATTTATTTTAAATATATTTATTTATTCAAATCAAAATCTATTCAATATCGTTCAATAACTAAATATTTAATTTAATCCTAATAAATCTGCGATTTGGTTTCATCTGTTCAAAAAACCATTTAGTTGAATTGACTAAGTGTATCTATTCGATTGAAGAACATTTATATTGAATAGAATTTTTGTAGAGTCAACCATTTGTCTGGTCTGTCTTTATGGTAACACACATATAAAAAGGGAGTGGGGGTGGAGGGAGAGGAATTGTGTGTGTGTGTGTGTGTAAATATGTATGTATGTACACACACACACACACCCACACACACCCACACACACACACACACACACACACACACACACACACACACACACACACACACACACACACACACACACACACACACACACACACACACACACACACACACGCACGCACGCACACATATGTTTATGTTTGAATAGGTAATGTTTGAAAAATCTATAGCATGTTATTCGATATAAAAATATCTAATTATCGCAATGATATTAACTAATTGATATATTTTGTGTGATACAATAAATAATTATAGGAATTAATTTGGTCTCTTATGCCTGAAAAATGAAAAATCGAAAAAAATGTACTGTTTTCTCGAAAAATAGAGAAGATCGGAAAACATATCTGGGGATGATTCGGATAGGTATTGATACGGGACATGCATATTTTCCTTTTGGACGTCACGTTTCGGGCCACCCTGTATATAAATACGTTGGCCAGGTGTATCACGTTTGTAATATCCATACGTATACGCGGGCCCTTCTCTCTGCCTATATTTCGCGTATTTTTTCGGTCACGCCTCGACGGCCCAGAGTAATTAACGTATTAGCAATAAAAATTTGCACCTTTTTTTCACCTTTTCCATTCTTATTGTTTTGCCGTTCAACGAACCAACGCGACAATTAGCCAATTGATTCGCGCGCTCGTACATTCGTTTGCTCTTGTATATTTTATTAATTATTTTTCTTCTTCTTTGCGGTCTTTCGTTTTTATTAATGTGAAGGCTTTGTTCGCGCCCGCGAGTGTTACTTTCACTCGCGAGACTTCATTGACTCGCAATGCGAGTGAAATGTGAACGGGACGATTAAAAATGTTCTCGGGCCAACGCCGTGGTAAAAAATCGTGGTGCAGTGAGATATATCGTTGCGAACGTTTTGGAATATCGTTCCTTGAAAATGAAAAAAAAATCATCAACTCAGAAGAAAGTATATTTGCGGTTATTGGAGTAGACTGTTTTATTTAAGTGGCAGCTTAATCGACGCGTCCATTGTGTGTATGCACATGTGCACTAGCGGCCAAAAGTTTTTGGACACTTCAGATAATTGCAAAACTTTCGATCACTGGATAATTATGGCCAAAATATAAGTATAAAAGCCATACTATATAAAATGAAGGCCAAATAGGGTTGGAATAATATAGTCCGTTTCTTTTATTATTTTACGAAGATATTATATAGCTCTGTATAATGAAGTATATTATTTTAATATAATTTTGCAATTATCTGAAGTGTTCGGGAAATTTCGGCTGGTAGGGTGTGTGTGTGTGTGTGTGTGTGTGTGTGTGTCAGGGTTGCGAAACTTGTAATGAAAAAGTAATGCATTATTCATTACTTCTTTTATGGGTAATGAAAATATATTCCATTGCCCATTACATTACATTCAGTAATGTAAAAAAATTACATTATTCATTGCATTTTATTTTGTAATGTACAAAATTTCCGTTACTTATTCCATTGGATTTTGTAATGTAGAAACTGTTCATTACTCATTACGTCATATTTTGTATTGTAAAAAAATGTCATTACTCATTAAATTACATTTTGTAATGTGAAACATTTTCAATACAAAATTCAATGTAATGTGTAATGACAAAAAATTTCATTACACATTACATTGTAATGGGTAATGGAATTTGTTCACATGTAAAAAATCTCCATTACTCAGTACAAGGTAATATGGATTATTATTCGTTTCCCTTCAGGTCCGACCGACCCAGTGCAAAAACCGCTGTCCCTATTGGGAAACGAATACTATTGCTCATTACATTGTAATGAGTAATGGAGATTTTTTACATTGCATTGCATTAGTAATGTGAAACAATTTCATTACTCATTACCTTCTATTTTGTAATGTAAAAAAATTCGATTGCTCATTACAATACATTTTGTAATGTAAAAAAATTATATTACCCATTACATTGGACTTAGTAATGTAAAAAATGTCCATTACAAATCCCAATGTAATGAGTAATGAAAACGCTAATGCATTATTTGCAACCCTGGTGTGTGTGTGCGTGTGTATGTGTATAAGTGCGGATGTGAGCGGTGTCTGAGCACGCGCGCGCGCGCGTGTGGTGTGTGTGTGTGTGTGTGTGTGCGTGCGCGCGCGCGCGTGTGTGTGTGTGTGCATGCGTGTGTATGTATGTGTTTGTTGAGTTCAGGTGTATATTTACCCGCGCAGCAATTTGTTAGGGAGTCTCCGAATCCTACTCCCTGTAGAGAGTTGATAGGGACGCCGCACGTAGGGAGCCCACATTGGCATCCAAATGGATTCCTCGCTTTCCGCGATTGACGTCGCTTCAGAATTTTTCACTTGCAATTCGCAACGGGAATTTATTGGATTTGTTAGAAAAAATGTTTTTGACGATGCCGTGCACGAGTTTGATGAAGAGTCCCAAAATGCCACACAGGGAAGGCGTTCTTGTTAGGATTCAATTAGATTCTGCACTGTTCCCCGATGAACGCCGTTTGAGAATTCTTACCACGTTCGAATTGAAAATTTGTGAAAAGTCACGAGAAAAAACTCGGCGTGTCAAAACATAACCTGCACGCTTTGTGAGCGTGTACGTGTGGTGATATTACGTTAAGGTGCAGTATAAAAATGCAGTATAAAATGCAGTATAAAAATTCCAAACGATAATTATAGTGGACTTTCAGTGTTGTGAGTCAAATCGATTGTTAAGGTGCACTTTTTAACGGGTTATGCCTAGTTGTAACAGTCGAAAACAGTTTATTTTTTAGTTAAAAAAAAATAGAAAATCGTAATGATGAAGTTCTACAAGATAGGGATTGTAAAAAGTATCATGTGAAGAACACTCAAATATTTTGTACAAACATATTCAACTATAATCGATTTGAAGCCAAAATCCGGGAAGCACCTCTCGAAAACGTTTTTTGCAGTGAGCAATGCCCTTCTGACCCAGGTTATCGAGGCTCGAAAAATCAAACAGATTTCGTAAGTATGTTAGTTCATTCTATGATTAATCGAAGGAATTTTCGAAATATAAGATTAAAATTAAATTTAAATTTAAATTAAATTAAATATTCGAAATATAAAATTAAAATTAAAAATCCTTTGATCAAATACTATATTTTCACATCTAGAAAAAGCCTGAAAAATTTCTGAAAGATCGGTGCAGTAGTTTTGCAGATCGGTACAGATATTTTGCTCACTGATTTTGAAGACGTACTTTCGAGAGAAAAGCGTTTAAAGTATGGAACGCCGCTCCGAGCGTTCCGACGGGCGTCAATACAACGGCCTGTCAATCTGTCGATTTTGATCCGATCTCCTTGGATTTTTCAGGAAGCATTTATAAGATGGCACACTTTAAAAATATATTGGTTCTGAAAAAGTAATTTTCCTTTTTCACAACTAGGCATAACCCTTAAGCGATTAATACTTTTTTGTGATATGGTTTATACTTTTTCAAGATCGACTTATTTTGTATATCTATTTATTTTGTTTAGAAAATTGAACGTACATAATCCGATGGGATCCATGAAGAATCGTAGTGGATTCTGTTCGATAATATGGGAATCTTCTAGGATTCAAATTGGATTCGTACATTGGATCCCAATAGAAGATTCCCATTAGAAACCAATTCCAATAGGAAATTCCTATTAGAATCCAATTCCAATAGGAAATGCCCAATAGAATCCATTTCGATTTCCAAAATCCAATGTAATTCCAAAATCCATTCCAATTCGAAAATCCAATTCAATTCCAAATCCAATCCAATTCCAAATCTCAATCCAATTCCAAAGTCCAATCCAATTCCAAAATCGGTAAATATTTATAAGTGGGGCTCCAGCCCTAATCGGCTCTAAATTTTTTTTCACTTGTTCGGGGCTATTCTGCAGTATGAAAATATGTTTTCATGATGGGGGAGGGGTATTTTATTAAGAAAAAAAAATTTCCGGAAAATATTCGATTTTTGAAATACGTTTGTTTGGGTTCCCGACTTAAATATTATAAACAAAGTGCCCTGAAATACATCGACTCGGTACAAAATTTCTAAACCCCTTTTCTAGCTGGAGCCCCACTTGTAAATACTTATCCCAAAATCCCATCCACTCCAAAATTCATACATTGAATTCCAATAGGAAATGCCTATTAGAATCCAATGTACGAGCGTGATGTTTCAGTATAGCCGTCCAATATCGAGTTGCCGACCTGGTCGATCCAAAATTATTCGTTGATTGCCAATTTTCCAGGTACAACTCGATCGGGACAAAACTCTTGATTCGGGACACGATTAAAAATACAAAAATCGATTTCTTAGGCTAAATGCGGTCTGGAGGAAGTTGGAAGAAGGAAATTCGTAACCCCCAAATGGTTTTGCATCGAACACGAGCCAGTCCAATCTACTTTAGCGAAAAATTAAAATGCCACATTGCTATACATTGGATCCCTATCAGGAAGTGGAAATTAGTGTGGTAACCGAATAGGATTCCTACAATAATTTCTGCTCGGGTACATATTTCTATCCTTTTAAATCTATCTCATATATATACACACACACACACATACACACACACACACACACACACACACACACACACACACACACACACACACACACACACACACACACACACACACACACACACACACACATATTTATACATATATATATACATTTCTGGATGATTTTGAAACGACTTCTTGCGCAAGTAGTCCTCAAAATAGGCGTCTTTTTATGGATTTATTATTTTTGTTATTATTAATAGTCGACCTTTTAATCCATAAAAGAAGTCTTATTTTTCGCAATGCTTGTACGAACATTTGTTTCATAATAATTCAGAAAAAAACTAAGAAAGCAGAATTGCAATGAACGCGCAATCAACGAAGCCAACAAAATAATGAAAGATGTTCCGTTACGTTTCACCACAAGGAATGCGTTTTCTCAATGTAGAGAAGCGCGTAGAACGTCGAAAATATCAAATTCTCCATGTACTACACTTCGAAGTTAACCCGAAGCCCCGAAGCTGATCCTCCTACGGTAAGACAGCCGAACAATTTTATTGAGGATCTTTCGAAAGATTTTGCGAGCGAGAGGAGCACCGGAGCTCGCGAACTTCGGCCATCGATTTATTCGCGGGGCATAAATATAACAGGTGTCCCACTTTAATCTTACGCCTGATTTTTCTCGAAAAATACTGCTCCGCTCAAGGCTTGAGTATAATAAAACTTTTAGGGTTCAAAGGGGGTTAGAAATAAATATATTTTGGTCCAAAATTCAAAATGGCGACGTTAAGATGGCTATCATGTTTAAAAAAATGTGATTACGATTTTTTTTTCACTAAATAATTTGTCTGGCCGAAACTAACAACTTTTGTAGGAAAAGTTTTTTGATATCGTTCGTAATTTTTAGGTTAGAATACTATTTTATACTATTTCAACGCTATTCAGAATGTACAACGAGGAGGTAGTCATCAACATTCCTAGTGTAAGTGTGCATGTGTATGTGGGTGTGAGTTTATTTGGGTTTGTTTGGGTTTGTGCGATAAGTCAAACAAAACCAAACAAACTCGTATGCACACTTACACTTGGGTTTGTTTGATAACGGAAGTGACGAGCCGCAGATACCTAATCCGTGTTTGGGTTTACTTGATAGTGGAAGTGACGAGCCGCAGAGACCTCATCCTTGTTTAGCTTTATTTGGGTTATCGAACAAACCTAAACAAACGCCAACAAATTAAAAAAAAATTAAACCCAAACTCACACGCACAGTTACACTAGGGATGTTAAGAACTTCACCTCCTCGTGATGCATTCTGGTTGGCCCTAAAATAGCAAAAATGGTAATATAACCTAAAAATTATAAACGTTATAAAAAAGCTGTTCCCACAAAAGTTGTTAGTTTTGGCCTGACAAAATGTTTTGGCGAAAAAATTCACGATCCCATTTGAGAAACACATGTCAGCCATCTTAACGTCGCCATTTTGAATTTTGAACCAAAAAAGATTTGTTTTTTAACGTCCCCCTTTGAACACTAAATGTTTTATCATACTCAATACTAGATCGGAGCAGTATTTTCGAGAGATACATCAGGTGTAAGATTAAAATGGGACACCCGGTTCATATGTATATAAATTTTACATCCCTCGAAGATCTCGTTTCGTCCCACGGGCTCACGACGTACTATTCTGCGTAAGAGAAACATTTGTTGGCTATGACGTCGAAATTTGCAACGTTGGAATGCAATGAATTTTTCTTCTATTTTCATCTCTTTAGTTTTATTATTATCAAAAAGCTTTTTTTTCTCCATCGTCAATCTCTCATGACAATAGGTAAAAGTATTCCAGTGATTATCATAGCCTGAGTTGAGCAAACATTTTTTTTTATGAATTAAGGGGTTACACGTAGTTGGAATTTTTTTAAAGTCGATTTTTCGTTTCCGACGGATTCTTATAATATTAACTTTCAAAAATATTTTCTGAAAAATTCAAGTCGGTCGGTTGAGAATTGGGGGAGTTATGAGCGTTTACAGGTAGGTCCGCTTACCGCTTAACCGTTACGGCTAAAAACTTTAAACGCGTTTAACTCAGAATGACTTTTTCAGAATCGGTGACCGAAATATCTCAAAAACAACAAAACCCATCTGCTTCAAATTTCACAGACATTGTTTGTATATCAAAAGGCAGTCCTTAATCGAAGGATTTTCTTTTCAATGCATACTTTTTTTTATATCAAGGAAAATAGAGTGTTTTTTTCACCGAAATTTCGACGATCACTTACGATCGGCGACCATTTTTTCAAAAATCATTTTTTTATCGAATCCTTCGATTGAAGACTCGATAATACGGTACGAAAACTAAATTCATTTGGTTTTTTTTTAAATTTCAAATGATTTGTTCCCGAGCAGGGGTGATCACCGCGTAGGACCTTTTTTGCACAGCGGTCTGTGCCGTTTACTGTAACTCCGTCGTTTATAAATATTTCGCAATAAAAAAATTATCAGAGATACTTCATATCCTTTTCTATGAAAAAAATGTTTAAACCTGCACCCATTTCCGGAAAAAAAAGATCACGAAAACACCTTTTTTTTCTGCCGCGAACTAGGTGTAACCCGTTAAGGGGCCAGTCCACTTTGAAAATTTCAAAAAATCGAAAACAAGCAATACTTGAAGAAATCGACGATAATGAGCAATCAAAAGGGATTTTGTACGGTGCAGGAATTGCCGATTGAGTTTAGGTAAGAGTTTTTCATAGTATAAACTTCAAACGCGTTTTCCTCGAAATAACGTTTTCAAAATCTAGCTCCATCGTATCTTTAAGGCGTTACCCCCACTTGTAGCGCAAAAAAGGCCTTTTTCATGAATTTTTTTAAAGAAAACTACAAAACTTTTTTAGTCGATCAATATACCATCTTAAAGAACACATCTTGAAGAACTTTCAGAAATTTTTTTATTGAAAAATATTACATTGTTTAGTGGCAAATGGCCGTCAATGAAATAATACTTTTATATACACGGTTTGCGGTGACCAACATTGCGGCGAAGTGGATCATTTGAAAAAAAAAATGCGGATGGATTTAGCCAAATATAAGTATAAACTAGTCTTTAATCGAAGGATTTAAAAAAATATTCATTTTTCACAAAATGGCGGACAGTCAAAGTTAATAGTTCGATTTTAACGAAAAAAAAAACGGCCGTTTTTTGGCTATAAAAAGGCCATTTTTTTCGAAAAAAAATCGAACGATCTAAGACTACATTTTTATGTATTAAATAAGCCTGCAAAATTTCAAGAAGATCGGTTCATTAGTGTTCGACTAATCTTGGTCACCGACTTCAGAAATGCCATTTTGAGAAAAACGCGTTTAAAGTTTCAATTTCCGGTCGTTTACACAACGGATTCTTCTCTTTCAACGCTCATATCTCAGTCAATTTTGTTCGGATCGACTTGACATTTTCAGGACATATTCTCAGATACTTATACTTCAAAAAAATGAAATAAAAAAAATCGATTTTTTCAAAATCGCAAGTGAGGGTAACCCCTTAAAACTAATAAACCGATTCTCTTGAAATTTGAACCACACATTGTAAACATGATTCGCAAGAAGATGACCCTCGATGGTTTTAAAGTTTTGATTTTTAATCTTTTTTTTGCGAAAAACTGCGAAAAAACGCGTTTTTTTAAATACTTTTTTCGTTTTTCATCTGCCATTTTTTTATTTTTTGATAAAACTTTATATCCGAGGGTCATTTTGTAGCTGGTGTCATACTGAGTCTAATGGACTTTGATTTTTTTGTTGCAGACAAGCCGTTGCCGAGTTGTGATGGATGGTTTTTGTACTTAAAAATGAATAAAAATGAATAAACTTTTTTTAAATGTATTTCAAGAATTTATTTATCAAGCCAAACAACTTTCATATTCAAACTTTTATAAAGTCCTCAAAAAAAATCGCGAAAATAGCCTTTTTTCGTGGCTCCAAAGTGGATTGCCCCCTTAATAAAGAATTCACTTTCGTTGTGCTCCAACGATGCAAACTCCAAGATGGTTGGTGAAGCAAAAGTCAAAGTTTCGCGTTCGATACGAAGATTTCTTAATTCGGGGCATGAACGCGCGCGCACCGGACACGAAGCCTACTTGACGCATATCTCGTAGAGATTCGGGCGCGTGTATGTGTGTGTGTGTCTTCGTAATAATGTCTCTTGGAGTACATACGACAGGGTCACGTGACCAGCCGGAGGGTCTGGCGATGTTCCCGGCGTTAAACTACGTCCGTAATTTGGCATCCGATCAATCCGTCTCGTGCTCGCGGCTGTCTACGTAATTGGTTTCGCTCGGGAACTCCGGTGCGGGTAGAAGAAGAGCGGGGCAGAGGGCAGGTAAGGGAAACGGCCGGACGTCGTCTTGGTACTCACGTGAGAGAGAAGACTCGATCCAGTATGCATGTGAGTTCATCCGTGTGTGTCTGGTTAGTCACTAGGATCGTTAAGGGGGGAGATACCTTTTAGGCGAAGATTTTTTTGCTAATTTTCATGATTTTTTTTAAAAGGACACATTTCTTCACCCTTTTTGAGGCTTAGGGAATGTTTTATTACTACGTTTGGCTGTTACATAGTATTTTTTAAAATCATGATTGTTAATCTTTAAACGTGGACGAGATATGACACGGTCTTCTAAACTGCATTTTCAAAACTGGCGTGACGTATAGCTTAAAAACTAATCGACTGATTCTGATGAAATTTGGTATACATTTTTGTAACCTTATTGTCTAAAATATGAACCTGAATGTTTGTGAAAATTGAAAAAAAGCATTTTTTTATTGCAAAATGTAGTCATTTTATTCAGAAAATTCATTTTTTTGTTTCAAAGCGTACCATTTCATCGATTTTCAACATTTCTCAGTTTTTCATAGTTCATATTCTGCGTATGAGTGTTAATGAAAAAAAAACCTTCGTTACTTTTTTTTCAGATCAAGCCCGCCGACGCTATATGTCACGCCGTCTGTCAATATCCGCCGCAACCCGTTTAAAAGGCTGCGCCATCCCGCCGACATTTTTAAAGATTAATAAAAAACCTGAACCTAAAAAAATGCAGAAAAAATATTTTCTGTAAAAAAAAATCATGGAAACTATCAATTTTTTCCTCGCCTAAAGGTATCTCGGCCCTTAACGCATTCAGCTTTAAAATAAAAGGATAACTCTGGATGGAAAAAAGTAGAGGTGAGCTTAACATCGGGGTAAATACTTTGAAAAAAAAAACTGAGATTACGGAAATGTGGATCTTGATGAGCCCTTTCAATTTTATCCTTTGACGTTTTTTTTCGCTAAAATTTATATTTATACGGATTTTCAAGATTGCGAGCTTCAGTAACGCATCCGGTATATGTAGGAGTGGAGGATATTTTGGACTGGAAATTTCTGTGTAATGTCAAGTATCAGCAGATCAGAATGTTTTTAGGTCGGTCCTGAATTTTCAACCGGTCTGCATAAGCTGGGCCCATTTTCGCTTTTCCAATTTTTTTCTCGTGAGAGTATTGGGACGACGAGGTCGGGTTTTTACAGATAATTGATACATACACGGAACAAACAGGGGCCTCGAAGTTTAGAATTAATACTATGCTTCTAAAAAAAAATATCATTAAATGTCAAAAAGTATTGAATGGAAGATAAAAATTGTAATTATGGTATAGTAATAATGAAGAAATTTTAATTTTAATCTACGATATGGCACGTAAACTGATACAAATAATACATTTTATTCGGCACATTGCGATTTTTTGTAGTATTAAAAAAATATTTTGCCCACGTGAGTGGAACAATTAGTTTCCAGTATTCTACTAAAAGTACGGTATAAAGAGTAACATTTTACTGATAAATTCGTAATATTTTTCGCTATGCGCCGAAGATTTAAGCTATGCGTATAGCGAAATATATACATACACGAAGATTCATGTTAGACGTATAGTAAAATCCACATGAAAATATAGGGTGTAATAAAGGTTGGTATTTTACAAAAAGTCCTATACAGCATATAGGATTCGCACCTATGCAAGTACAGTTTCAAATGTAATATGCACGCATCATTTTTACTATACGGTGTGAGAATAATTTTTAAACTTCTATAACAAGTCTTAGAATTCCGAACTGGCAGTAAACTGCTATACTTTTCTAGCACTGAACATTAGAATTCTGGCAACCAGTGTTAGAATTTGAGGCCGTATTTTTCTCCGTGTAGTATTGCTAAATTTGAATTTCTTTTTTTTATTGAGCAATATTGATAAACAATGAAGTTATTTTTATTTAAGGGGTTATGCCTAGTTGTATAAGTTGGCAAATAACTTTTCTCAAAACCAATATATTTTAAAAGTGTATCATCTAATAAATGTTCCCTGAAAATTCCAAGGAGATCAGATAAAAATCGATAGATTAATAGGCTGTTATCTTGACGCCCGTCGAAACGCTCAGAGCGTCGTTCGAAATGTTAAACGCTTTTTTCTCGAAAGTACGTTCTCAAAGTCGGTGAGCAAAATGTTTCAAAAGTTACGGCATCGGTCTTGATGACATTTTTAGGTCGTTTTCTAGATATAAAAATTGCCTCTCTGAGAGAAACTCTAAACAGTATCGCTTTTCAGCTTGCGGCTAAGATCAAAGTGTAGTACCTGTTCTTATCAGTTGAATATGTGATATTCTCTCCACTATTATCGAGGATGATCGTTATAATGCTCATTTTTTATTTAAGATTTAAAAAAATTGAAAAACTTTCGATTTTTTAATAAGAATAATTCAATCAAACACTTTATTGTTTGATCGCTTTTCAGCTTGCGGCTAAGATCAAAGTGTAGTACCTGTTCTTATCAGTTGAATATGTGATATTCTCTCCACTATTATCGAGGATGATCATTATAATGCTCATTTTTTATTTAAGATTTTAAAAAATTGAAAAACTTTCGATTTTTTAATAAGAATAATTCAATCAAACACTTTATTGTGACAATCCTATCCTATTCCAAAAAACTGCATACGAATTTTCAAATATTTTCAGCAATTCTCGTGAGTGTACATTTATTTGAGTCATCTATCAAGAAATGTTTGCAAGTGCACATAGAATGATATTAAAAACACGAATTCTCGAATTCACAACTATATTCTTTCGATTGCAATGAACATTCATTTAATCGAATATTTTTTTTCTACCAGAGACTAAATGCGGTGCTACAGATGACACTTGTACTTTGTGGCAAAAAAACCATCATTTCGAATTCCAATTGTTGATATTTCAATCATGATATACACTTGTCTCTATCTCATACTAGTTGCATGATATTGCACTTTTGATATTGTACGGAGTACGAAAACGTTACGTCTAATGGCATATTCGTTTCGATGTGGTAAAGAAATAATCCATTCTATTGATATTTTTGTACGAAATAAAAATGTTGTAGCAAGCGCTTGATTATTTCATCCATACATCTACAGATTGTATAGAGAAAAACTTCAATAGATTAAAATTTTATTTTCAGGATAGTTATGGAGAGCACAGAAGAGATTTTCAAATAAAATAATATGTTATTAAAATCAATCACATTTCCCAACATTTTATAGTATTGTAACAATGTCGTATATCGGTGGCACTCCGTGATCAGACATTTATTTGGGTCAACCAATGTATTTGTTTTATTTAATTGGTTTTTTTCCAGTGTAGGGTAGACTGGGGTCGATTGGAACGTATTTGAGAAAATCGGTTAATGTGATTTCATTTTATACCCTATCTGTTTGGTAATGGGGTTTAAATATAGCTAGATTATCTGGCGATATGATAGCATTTGCTTCTTCTTTTGCTTCTTATACTAAATTGCTTGTACTTGTTGAATTTTAGTAGAATTGCTTGTACTAAATTGATTCTAATACTTAGATATTGCTTTTTATCTGCCCTTAACTTAGGTAGAAGCTATTTAGAAACCCTCGGAAAACGTTTCATTTGACTGTATCGGGGTCAATCGAAACAGTGCTTGGAGTTAGTTGAAATGGGTGTTTTCAGCTGATTCAACTAATGTTTCTACTAATCCCAAGTCCTATTAATGATTTGTATGAAGTGATAACGTATTTTTTTTGTGAATAAACTTTTGATAAAAATAATCAGTTTCATGGCTCTTCATTCCAATTTGAGTATCACTGAAGGTATATTAAGGCGCTGCGATATTATTTTACTTTTCGGACGATTTCTTGGCATCTAAAAAATAAAACAAGATTTGGAAAACTTGCTTGCGTATGAAATGTTTGTTCGGGATCAATAGAAACACGTTTCAATTGACCCCGAACCTTTTGTTTCAACTGCTCCCACACCCTCGCTTCGAATAATTTATCAAATAGCAAAAAACCTAAATGTATTAGGTAGGTACTGACCATAATAAACTCAACTAGGATATTCATAGTAATGATGGTTGCGAACAACGCTGAAGAAGGAACTTTTGGAGCAATATGCAAGATAACAATAGTCAAAAAACTTACTTTTTATGTCGAAAAAGCGATGCACCTATAGAAAAATTGGCAATTGGAAAAAAAGCGACAGTTTCCGATACGCAAAGCAGCCTCCCCCCTCCCCCCTCCCCAGGGGTCGCGCTGATGTCACTAACCACCTTCGAGTTATTCAACTTGTTTCATTTGACCCGTGTTTCTATCGACCCTAACCTACCCTACTCTCTGCTGGCTAACCTACCCTACCCTACCCTAACCTAACCTACCTAACCTAACCTAACCTAACCTACCCTACCCTATACTTCCTTGAATTTTTTTTGATTCCGAAAAAAGACAAGCTGCAGAACAAAAAATTCGATTTTCGACTGAAAAAAATAACTTTTATCACATGTTATAAAAAAATCGACGAACATATAAAAAAATCGCCCGGTCATAGAATAGAAAATGATATGAGTTTTCCTCTGTCCAAATTTGAAACGAATCGGACGTATAGATTTTGCCCTACAACTGAGACTGTTTCATAAAAGTCTCGAGAAAAAGCGAAAAGACGAGGGTAAATCCTACAGAGATGAATTTCCGATGCTGCAATTTCCCTCGGTTGGTCCATGTCCCGCCATCCTGCCGAGAAGACGCGTGTTCGTCACCCTGCCAACTGAATCTCGATTCACAAATTGGAACGCACTTTTTCACATCAAAGCGGGGCAAAAATAAAGTTGGAGTAACATTGATCAAGCGCGGAGGAAATTATGGGGTCGAAGTTTGCATCGTTGGAACGCAACGAAAATTCCTTTCAATATTTGATTTTCATTGTTATGGAAAATAATATTTTGCAGATTTTTTGTAAATCGTTAAGGTTGCTATGGGGTTAAGTCAACATGTTTACCAGAAGCTGAAATTTTGTCTGGACCTTCATAACCACTTTGCTGATCACCCTGTGCAGTTTGAACACGATCCACAGTACCGTTTTTTTTTAGAGAAAAAATCGGCTACTCGACGTATTTCGTGGGCTTATTACATTACGCTTATGGAAAACTCCCGATTATTTTTCAGTACATTATTAATATCTGCTAAGTGAACGTTACCACGGAGCTGAAAAAATAGGTACGGTTCGACTAGTTATCGGACTACCCTTGGTACTGTGAAAATGAGGAATCACAGTACCGTTATAAAAGTATTAATGTTTTTGTATGGGGAATTTGTGCGAACATCAAGCACACCAAATATTAGACATTGCAATAACGGCAACGTCGTAGACGGCACAAATGCTACCTATCTCATCGGTATTCGCTAATTATGCCCGGGAACCTCAAACTACTCGGTCAGGATAATTAAAAATGAATATTATTGGTACTTATTCTCTTAATTAGTAATAATTACTTAATATTAATTTCTTAACTATGTTCAGAAATTATACATTTCTAGACATTTCTAGGCAAAGACAAAATAACGCGAATTTTCAGTATACATACATTTTTTTTGAGTATGGAAAAATTATTTATTCGAGATTATAGACAGCTTTAGTACACATTTTTTTCTTTCTAGCGGATTTTTTTTCACCCGGGCCGATACTCATTTTTGACAGCTCCTCGGGCCGATATTGAGGTTACAAACGGGCTCTGGAATTTTCGAAAAATCGATTTTTTTTAAATGTTCTCCTAGAACCTCAATATTGATGTCCCAAAAGATTATGGCCCGGAAAAATCTCTAAGTACTCGGTTTTCGAATTTTGGTACAAGGCATTTTTAAGTTGGCCGGAAACATAACTCAGACAATTTTCAACCGATTCACTTGAAATGTTGAATATATCTTGAAAAATACATTGTCTATGGAAGCACATAGGATTTTTTTTATATTGCATAGTTCATTTGTTATTAACAATTATCTGACGATTTTTTAGGCAAATTTTTCACTTTCCACTTTAGAAGTGCGCCATTTGGGAAAAAATCAATATATTGAAAAAATCCTACGTACTTCTATAGCAGTTTTTATATATAATCGAAAAAAAATCATTGGCTCATTATAATTCAAAAATTACAGGAACTGTTTGTCCGGCCGTGGATCCTGGAAAAACGGAGACGTCATCGAAAAAACGCTGCAAATTAAGGCAGGAATCTGGTCTAGGAATTTGACAAAATCGATTTTTTTTTCTTCATTTTATTATTTCTTAGACCTTTCTTAATAGGCTCGTGAAAACCGTTTATTTATATTTAAAAAAATCGAGAGTAATATAAATTATAAGCAAGCCGCGCGCAAACCTCATGTAACGGTATCAAAATTTTGAACGTGTTTATCTCAAAACTATGTTTTTTGAATCGGCGCCCACGATATCTCGATAACTATTATAATTGACCGATCGAGCTCAAATTTTGCACATACCTTCGGTAGCCTCTTTCTGAGGACTGATAGCAGAATTGAGTCGAACAATAATTTTGCCCACATTTTGTAACTCGCCGAATACCCGAAAATGTATGAAATATCGTTAAGGGGTTACCCCCACTTGCGATTTTGAAAAAATCGATTTTTTTTATTGCATTTTTTTGAAGTATAAGTATCTGAGAATATGTCCTGAAAATTTCAAGTCGATGCGAACAAAATTGACTGAGATATGAGCATTGAAAGAGAAGAATCCGTTGTGTAAACGACCGGAAATTGAAACTTTAAACGCGTTTTTCTCAAAATGGCATTTCTATAGTCGGTGACCAAGATTACTCGAACACTAATGAACCGATCTTCTTGAAATTTTGCAAGCTTATTTAATACATAAAAATGTAGTCTTTAATCGTTCGATTTTTTTTTTCGAAAAAAAATTGCCGTTTTATGGCCAAAAAACAGCCGTTTTTTTTTCGTTAGAATCGAACCATTAACTTTGACTGTCCGCCATTTTGTGAAAAATGTATATTTTTTAAAATCCTTCGATTAAAGACTAGTTTATACTTATATTTGACTAAATCCATCCGCATTTCTTTTTCAGATGATCCACTTCGCCGCAATGTTGGTCACCGCAAACCGTGTATATAAAAACATTATTTCATTGACGGCCATTTGCCACTAAACAATGTAACATTTTTCAATAAAAAAAATTACTGAAAGTTCTTCAAGATGTGTTCTTTAAGATGGTATATTGATCGATTAAAAAAGTTTTGTAGTTTTCTTTTTAAAAAATCATGAAAAAGGCCTTTTTTTGCGCTACAAGTGGGGGTAACGCCTTAATCAAAGTTTAACAGGCCGCCATTTTGTAACAAATTTTTTTTAAAGTACTAATCCTGCTACCCGTGTTCAGAATACTCATACATATTGAGAATATATTTTTTTTTCAGATACATACATCACCCAGAGTGGGCGCCGATTGAAGCGGTTTTCGGCGGACCATGTTGTAAAAAAATAAAAAACTGCATGAAAATATTTAAAATAATTTTTTTTTGAATGTAGATACATTCTCAAAGGAACAATAAATACATATGTAAAATTTCATCAGGACAACTTCAACGGTTTAAAAGTTATTCCAACCCAAAAATGACGTAAAAAATCTCGCTCTTGACCAGGCCTAGGCCTTAATCGCCCTAGGCGTTAATCGCTTTAAAAAAATTATTATATACCTACAGTCATTGATATGGATGATAAACACCCTTTTTTGTAATCTTGATTTATTTTGTAATTTTTCTGAAAAAAAAAATCGCCAAAAAGCCTACTTTTTCGGCCTCTAGAGTGGCCTAAGGTCTTAAGACGTTGCCAATTCGTTTCGCGTTAATTGAGCGAGAAAAAGTTATAGAAAATAATTATACAAAGTAATGAAAACACTTGGTGCAATCACCGAAAGATCAAAAATGCATATTTTACAAATAGTAGTAGAAAAATAGTTCGAAAACGCACGTTTAATATGACGATTATTGAAAGCTAACAGTTAGCAACAGTCAATCGGCTCCTTGCATAAGCATCCCTCCTCTCGTACTTCACCCCCGACGGCTAAACCCCATAACAACCTTAAGGGGAGATATACACCTAGGAGCCGGAAAAAAGGTCATTTTTGTGAATTTTTTCAAGGAAAACTATTTGAAATTTCGGATTGAGGTTTTAATTATCTAAAAGTATATACATTCAAAAATATGTTTAATTTTCTTTATTTAAAAATATCAAAAATATACAAGGCTATTGTATGATCCTTGGAGCGTTTCTTCAAAAATTATCTGAAAAAAAAAAACCAAAAAGATTATTAAATTACATACTATAATCTAGTACTTGTCATAGCCGATTTTGAAAATATCGAGTTTTGACAAAATGGCGGACGTTAGAACATAAATAGTGATTTTTGGGCCAAAAATTAGTTATTATTTTGCCTACAAAACAAAAACTAAGTAACGGAAAAAAAAAATCCTATGACAAGTACTAGATAATGGTGTATAGAATAACCACAAAAAACCTCAAGGCAGTCGGTTCATTCTTTTTCGAGAAATTTTGTGTACCAATTTGAAAAACGTGGTTTTGAGAAAAACGCGTTTGAAAATTTGAGAATGAATAAATCATGAAATTTGTCAATTTACATGGAATCATGAATCGAAGAAGTATGCGGCCGTGTAGGTGATAAGAGATCGTTGAAATTTCGGCTTCGGTCCGGCCAGTGAAGGACTTCCAAGGTTGTTGAAGGAAGTAAGAATTTGTGTTTCTTTACGTTTCGGCCCTGTGGTTCGGGTCCTCTTCAGAATATGTATATTTCTTTCTGTATAAATAGTGATACACAATGTTTTTACAATCACGTAATGTCTAGATGTGTGTTATTTTGTGTGACAATATTGTTGGTACTGTTTTAATTATAATTATACATATAAAGTATGGATGACATCATTTTTTGAGTTACTTATTGTTATGTGTAAGTATTGGTGTGTGAAATGTATAGAGTGTGGAGAAATTATATAAGTAAGATATGATAGTTTACTGACCTCGAAGTAATGATATTTCGGTTTTTTCACGCACATGTTTGGAAAGATGTTGAGATGAACGAAGAAATTATTTGTGAAAATAAATAATGTTTTGTGAAAAAGGTACTCAGTAGATGGAGTTAATATCGTTTAAATCTTAACGTCGAAACGTAAAGAAACACAAATTCTTACTTCCTTCAACAACCTTGGAAGTCCTTCACTGGCCGGACCGAAGCCGAAATTTCAACGATCTCTTACATGGAATCATCGATACCAGGCCATAGTGTAGGTCTTCTACGGTCGACGGAATGTTCATAGCTTCTAAATCCTCGACCTCGACCATCTAGGTGTATATCTCTCCTTAAACAAGAATCTTGAAAAATGTTCGCGTTATTTTCGTAGTTCAGGTCTGCTGAGGAAAATTTGGGAAACAAAAAAAAAAATCTTTTTCGTCGCGTTCCAACGATGCAAACTTCGACGTCATGAGGATATTTGCGAGCCTTTCTGTATTCGGATATTCGTGGAATAAAGATTCGATAAAACAAACAAAAAAACGAGTAGGTATACGGGGATTGTCCGTTGACGACTGTGTCGACCCACTTGGAAGTATTTATGCGTGAGGTAGACTTGGCAAGCGAGGCGTTTTTCTACGGCTCGATTGCGCGAGACGCAATCTCGGCACGAGTAGAGAATCAATTTGGACGAAAAGTGTGTCCCGTTTCGTCAAGTGGGTCAATAATCCAGGCGAGGTCCGCGATCGTTCTCAATCGGACAGCCGTGATTGGCTGCTATATTCGTATGTGAATAGCTCAGGATTGTCGGTCCGGAAGGTCGGGACGTACCTCGAGGACGTCGAGGATGGGACGTAGACGCCCACGGGGGTCGAGCGATAGCAACGACAGACGCAAATGAGAGAATAAGTTGGACGCAGCGGACATTGCGGGAGCGATGCTGAAGTATCGCAACGACGAGGCACGGGGTCGAAGCGATGCTGAAGAGGCAATCTATTTTGCGCCTTGCCTCGCTTTAGTTGCAAATGGTCAGGGAGTACATGCGTCGGCACCGTGTTTCATTTTGAATGGGTTTCACTGTCCCTGCCTGCTTTGACGTCGAAAAGCCCGAGTCGAAATTTAGACCCTCCTTTAAACCTCCTTTCGATCCCAATTTGTCATTCAATGGAGGTTCAAGAGGTTCAAATGGAAATCTCAAAAACATGTATATCAGAACCTACTGAACCTCCAAAAGTGGCAGAAATTGGACTTTTTCACTCAAAGGAGGTTTAGTAGGTTCATCTGAACCTCCTTTAAACCCTAGTGAGCCTAATTGAATGCTTACGCAAACCTACAGACCCTCTTTTAAACCTCCTTTCGCCCTACTAACTCTCCTTTGACTCCTTTCACCGGTGGCTCGCAGAGCTTCCTAGCCCTCCTTTAAACCTCTTCTGACCCTACTAACCCTCCTTTAAGCCTACTTCAATATGCTGCCCTCCGCTCCCCCCCCTTCTCGCCCATCCGCAGTTCACCGATATTCCAAAGAAGGGATAATTATAATTAAAAAATATTTTCAGATAAACTATATATCATTTATTTATAATAATGAAATAAACTTGAAAACACACAAACAAATGTAGTACCAGCGTACTTTACTGGATTACTAACGTATACTATATTTGTACTATACTATAGTGTATATATAGTATACGTTTAATATAACGTTTTTTTAAGTTACAAGAAATAATTTATAGTTGTGACAATGTATGTATATGTTTCGAATTAATAAATCAATCTTATAATAAATAATCAAACATCATATTTTTAATTCACACATATAATTTATTTTTCAGATATAGCTTGACCCTACAGAACCTCCTTTGGATCCAATCTTTCATTTTCCTTCTGCTTTGGATTCAAAGGAGGTTCTGTAGGGTACAGATGGGACTTTAGGCCAAAACGAGGTTGTGTAGGTTCACGCAAGCCGAGCCCATAGGCCTAAAGGAGGCTCAGGAGGTTGAATAGAAGGTTCAGTAGGGCTAAAGGAGGGTCGCCAACGGTGCAAATTTCTCCATATAGGTTCAAGGGGAGTCAGAGGAGGGCGGCGGTCTGTGCGTTACAAAGGAAATAGGTTCTCGAGCATTCAAAGGGGGGTCTGAATTTCGACTCGGGAGGTCGCGTTGGGCGGTTGCGCATGAAACCGCCCAATCTTGCGCGAAACAATTTTTTTTCTACTGCATAGTGCAGACCTAGGGTCTTAAGGGGGGAAATCTCTTTAGACGCCCGAAAATGAGTTTGTTTGGGTTTGTTTGGGTTGTCTAAATAAATGGCATGTCAAAATTTGACATTATCTTATTACAACTTAAAATAATCGCATGTCAAAATTTTGACTTTATCTTATTACAACTTTCAAGTGTTAAGGGGTGAGATGCGGCCAGAGGCGTAAAAAACGAAAATTTTCAATAATTTTTTTTCTATAGTGATTAAGTTTGTTTTACAAAAGTGGTAACATAGACTTTTTATGTTATATTTCAACTAGACTTGTACAAATTTTCAAAGAAATTTTTAGATTATTTATAAAAATATCGCCATCTTTGTCGGACCCCCTTCGGCATGTAGTGCTTTGCGGTGACCATCATAAAATTTTACTGGATCATTCGAAATAAAAAAAAATCATTATTTCAATAATAAATCTCGTCCTTAATCGAAGCTTTTTTTTCAAAAATAAACAAAATGGCGGCTTCCGACTGATAACTTTCGATTTTCGACCAAAAAATCGCTCGTTTATTGTTAAAAGAATAGAAATTTTCAACAAAAATGAAAATCCTTCGATTAAGGACTAGTTTTTAATGCTATCAACAAGCACGCCAATATCCCTAAAATCCATCGAGTGGTTTTTGAATTATCGTGGTCACCGACTTGAAAAACATAGTTTCGAGAAAAACGCGTTTAAAGTTTTTCGATGTGAATACGGTATTATATGTTCGTAAAATGTTGAGCTCGATGGACGAAGCTAAACTTATTTTTATGTATTTTGATCCGCTGAATCCGAATATCACAATTTTTTGCCGAAAAGTCGAGCATTAAATTGTTTATAACCAATTGTTGAAACAATTTTTCAAAAAAATTACGTTTTTCCGGATGAATGATTAAAAAAAAAATATTTTGGGCAATTTTAAAACGAAAGTATTCCTTATAAAATTTTGCTAAAGTTCATAGTTTTTGAGCGATACATTTTTGAAAATGTCTGAAAGAGTTTTCCAATTTTACACTTGATTTATGTATAGAAATACTAATTAAAAAATTACGTACATCGAGTTATCAATTCCTGGCTCATACAATAGGGCCTCTGCCGATGTGGGAACTTCCAAAATAACAATTTGTTGTTGTCTTCGACGCATTCTGCCTTCCCGGGTATTATCGTTTGCGCGTTTGCCAGCCACGTCTATACGTTGAGAATCCGCTACCTGCCATGGGGACCGGACGCCCCTCTACTAATTGTGGGATATCCCGGAAACTATTCATCGGATTGACTTGAAATTTGCAGGGAATATTTTCGAAACATCAAACT
The DNA here is from genome assembly GCA_964007375.1 of Ophion obscuratus. Classification (NCBI taxonomy): domain Eukaryota; kingdom Metazoa; phylum Arthropoda; class Insecta; order Hymenoptera; family Ichneumonidae; genus Ophion; species Ophion obscuratus. Next base: position 35,424,194 of record OZ023314.1, read on the forward strand.
TCAAGAAAATGTTTAGAAACATCGATTTTTTTGAAAATTCTGACAGCGTTCTCACTCCTTGAAAAAAATTGTTTCGTTTTTAAACAAAACAAAATGGCGGCGTTATTAGGTATTCCTTTAGGCGTCTTTTGAAAAACTGCTCATGTTATAGCTTAAAGAATTATCGATCGATCTGGCTGAAATGTTGTGAGGTTTCTCACTATAACATTATTGGAAGGATAAACCTAAAGTTTTAAGGTTATCGAGTAAATAAATTACTTTCTTGGGGTAAAAATCGTCGAGAAAATGGTCAAAAATGAAAATTTGATTACAAAGCCTACTTAATTTTTAATTTTATACTCTTTACATTTTTATAGGTTTATCCTTTCAATAATGTTATATTGAGAAACCTCCCAAAATTTCAGCCAGATCGATCAATAACTTTTTGAGCTATAGAATAAGCAGTTATCCAAAATACGTTTAAGGCCTTACCCGCACTTGTAGCGCAAAAAAGGCCTTTTTCATGAATTTTTTTAAAGAAAACTACAAAACTTTTTTAATCGATCAATATACCATCTTAAAGAACACATCTTGAGGAACTTTCAGTAATTTTTTTATTGAAAAATATTACATTGTTTAGTGGCAAATGGCCGTCAATGAAATAATGTTTTTATATACGCGGTTTGCGGTGACCAACATTGCGGCGAAGTGGATCGTCTGAAAAAAAATGCGGATGGATTTAGTCAAATATAAGTATAAACTAGTCTTTAATCGAAGGATTTAAAAAAATATTCATTTTTCACAAAATGGCGGACAGTCAAAGTTAATAGTTCGATTTTAACGAAAAAAAAACGGCCGTTTTTTGGCTATAGTAAGGCCATTTTTTTCGAAAAAAAAAATCGAACGATCTAAGACTACATTTTTATGTATTAAATAAGCCTGCAAAATTTCAAGAAGATCGGTTCATTAGTGTTCGACTAATCTTGGTCACCGACTTCAGAAATGCCATTTTGAGAAAAACGCGTTTAAACTTGAAATTTTCAGGACATATTCTCAGATACTTATACTTCAATAAAATGCAATAAAAAAAATCGATTTTTTCAAAATCGCAAGTGGGAGTAACCCCTTAATGTATACGGTAAACAATTCCCGTTACGCCGTTGAGCCTCTCTCATTCAAAGATCCTTCACGAGATTGTTTATAATTTTATTATTATTAATATTTTTTAATGAGATTTGGTACACAACTTTGTTAACCCTTTGGAGCATACATTTTTCTTTACGTGCACGTTTTTTTTACACTTTCCTTATTGATGACACGCGCCACGTAAAAAATAAAAATTTAATAGCTACGTTTTAGTACTTATTGAAGTCCTAGGAACCTTGAAACGCATTTACAACCGCCATATTTAATTTAAAAACACTTTTGAATCGTCAACATCTGAATTGAATTAGGTGTAACACCAGTGTTTACACTACGCCGCAAAGGGTTAATGCGCATGCAAAAAAATGTCCGGACGATTTTTCATTCATCTTCCTTATTCCTTCGAAATAAAAATAAATAAAAATAAACCTGATTTTCGAGTCGTCACACTAGCCTAACCCCTTAACTTTAATTTGCAACAAAAATTTGGTAAAAATCGCGAAAATTGGCCGTTTTTTTTTTATAAATGGCCAAACCGCCAACGGCGGCAAACCGCCCCGCTGCGATTTACCCTTTTTTCTTTTGCGTTTTTCTCGAAACTATGTTTTATGAAACGGCGCAAGTCGTATCTCAAAATCTATTCGCCCGATTCACTTCAACTTCGGGCAGAGTATACTTTATAACATTTTCTATCGTACGACCGTAGATTTTTCGATATATTTACCTATTTGTCAATAACAAATGGTTAAAGTTGTATTTTTAGTCGGAAATCAATTTTTTTTCTAGAGCGTGGCATTTTTGTGATTTTTCAAATTTGAAAAAAAATATACGGTCATGCGAAAGTTTCATTATTATACTAAAAGTACAATTTTTTGTTTCCATTTCAGACGACCCTAGTAGCCAGAACCACCTATATCGATTGGCCATGCACCAACGGCGGCTTCTTGTATAAATAATAATAACTTCATTGTTTATCAATATTTTTCAATACAAAAAGACCTTGTACTTGGCAAGACTGAGTATCAATTACGTGTAAAATCCCGCCCGCGTCATACCAATACTCTCATCAGAAAAAAATCTTGAAAATCGACCGGTCTTTTGGTCCCCAAACAGACCCGTTGAGTAGTTAGTGTCTGATGCCTGCGCTCATGCGAACAACAACCGAACAGGCAGACAAAAATGCCAAAAAATTCTGTTTCGCTCTTTGTATCGTTGGTAAACAACACAACAATTACTCTAATAGAAACAATATTTCATTTACACCCACGACTTCGTTGCGATTTTATTATTACTCTTATTGTTATTAAAAAAACAACTCATTATTGTTATTATTATAATTATTATTAGTCAAAAAATTAATTATCGTTACTCAATTAAATCATTAGTTTTTATTTTTAATTATTTATAATTAATGTTATTTATTTCTATTCATTCATTCTATTCTATTCATTTACACCCATGACTTCGTTACGATTCTATTATTATTATTATTGTTATTGAGGGGAGGGTAGGGGTTTCAGCGTGGAAAAAAAATACTTTTTGCGAATTTTTTTCATCTATATGGATATAGTAAATTTATTGAAACCTTTTGTATATTGTTAAGTGTCATTTCAAGAACATTCCGTGAAATTTCTACGCGAAAATATCCACAAATAAACCGGTGAGAGAGCTTGATTTTAAATTATTCATAATTAATGTTATTTATTTCTATTAATTTATAATTACCAATGTTATTATCAATTCTCAATTATTTTTATTTTTATTACGACTAAATTATTATAAAACTATGAAAACAATTATTACTATTGTGATTAATATTATTATTGTACAGATTTATCCACTAATATTTAAAAATTTATTATCATTATTTCGATTTTTTATTTTATACATCGATTATATATTTTGTTCGATTATTTTTTATTAGTTTATTATTTATATTAATTATTTCGCTGAAACGCAGCGTATACATCGAACGATTTGAATACGTCGCCATCGCGTGTGTCCGCACTCACACATCCACGCTGTGGTACGAAGGGTGTGCGAATAGGAGACGAAAGGAAGCACCGGTAACGTGCAGCAGCGTGACGACGAAGTGTACGCGAGAAGAGGCGAGCGTTCGGACTGACCGAGTGGGCCAGGTAAGACGGTGGAGCGAGATGGACGGCGCGCGGGCATTGTAAGGAGAAAGACGGAGCGTGCGGGAGCAAGAGAGGGGGTAGTCCGGCCGTGCGGTTGAGCGAGAAGGAGCGAAAGATCGCGTTCGGCGGCGGGCGCGCGACTGAGCGGCTTGCGGTGGTGGGGGAAAAGAGCGAGAGAGAGCGCGCGACGCGCCTCGCGTTGGCATCGCTTCCCAACAGTCCGACAGTTGCGACTTGACTGCCGCGCGCGTTCTTCTCTATCACGACCGCGTTGTTGCACGCGTGTTTTTTTCCCCCGCCTCCCCGACCCTCCCTCCCCTACGAATCTAACGCGCGCGAACTCTCAAAATTCCTGTTCATTGTTCTTCTTCGACGAGGCGAGCAAAAAAAAACCAAGACCGAACAGGAGAGTCGAGTAAAAAAAAACAACAAAAAAATCACGTGTCATCGCGCATGGATTAGTACATAGTGAATGTGAAACGCATAACGGAGCAATGAAATAAAACGGAGGTTGGAAGTTGTGGATTACTCCCTGGGATCGCACACCCTCGTGGACGAATTGCCGGGTGATTTTTTTGGCGTTGTGTTTATTCCGGTGCTTCTTGGATACGTATATATATATTTATGTATATATATATATATAAATCTCTGTACATGTGCGCGTGTGTGTGTGTGCATACTTTTTCGCAGTGTTCCATTGCACTTGTGTGAAAGTTGTTTTTTTTTTCATCGCGTCAGTTTACTTCCGGTTTTCGGCGTTCGAGACGTCACACTCCGTCGCAAACGCATTTTTTTCTTCGAATCGTTCGATCTCGTGGTGTTTGTGTTTTTTTGTTCCTTCTCTTCTGCTCATCATCCGTGTGCCAAGTTGTGAAGAGTGTCTCGGGAATTCCCGACATTCGCCCGGTGAATATTATAGTTTTACTTCGTCGTTTTGTTTTTTGTTTTCTCGCTTTGTACGATCGCAAGTTCGACGCGCGCGTAGTACCAACTTTGGCCGCGCGATTGGCGCTCGGCGCTTCATCTGCGACGTCGCTGACACAACCGCACGCGGGGGCTTTCGCCGCGTTTTGCAGCGCAACGCCGAAATACAGAAGCGAGCTTTAGGATTTTCCAGCAAGCCCGCTGCTTCCGCAACACTTTTCTTTCCGGTGGGTCTCACGGTTATTACGATTTTTTCTCACCGCGCTGTCGTACTCGTGTCCTCGAGAGTGCGACCGAGTCCAGGGGGGCCCCGTAGCGCTCGAGTTTATACCGATTTGTAAAATCGAGCGATCGACTTTCAGACACTTTTCGACACTGCCCGCGTACGATGACCTTGTTTCGCTTACTCCTTTTACGACCTCGACGAAACAAAAATCTATCGTCGTCGCCATTGTTGTCATAATTGCAGGGTAATTTTCGTGCAACGTTCGAGCACTTTCAATTGTTTAGGCTTTTTTTTGTTCGTTCTCTTACGTCGTCTATTCGCTTTATATATTTGGCTTCGTATATTACGAGAAAGGAAAAACTGCAAACGATAATTTGGAAAACCACGTTATGTTGAAATTGGGACTCGTTTTTTCGTTCGTTTTTAATCAAATAATAATAATAATAATGTAATAATGAAAATAAAATAGTAGAAATAATAATAAATCGAACACAATAATAATAATGAAAATGAAAATAGAAAAAATAATAACAATCAATAGAAGATAATATTTATAATAATTAATGGAAGATAGCATGAATAATAACGAACAAAAGATAGAAATAATGAAACTAATATTAATAATGATATTAATTAGAACTAATATTTATATATATATAGATGTTTTTAGCCCGCAGGGTATACATTGGAACTTAGAAACACGAATTTAGAAAAATTTAATTTTTTTCGAAATGTATTTTCCGTTCCATCGTACGGGGTCCGTCCCCTTTTACGTGAAGTCGGGAAAAGCTCGTCTTATTCGAGCTTTTCCCGACCTCAGAAGAATTTCTTTTTAAATAAAATTTCAATATAATATGAATGTAATAAAAAAAAATGATAAATTAACGAAAATATCAATTAATATCATTCATTCAAATGAACTAAAAATAAAAATCAGGAATTAAGAAATTATTAAAGAAATCATCTGAACTAGATTTACCTATTCTAATAATATCGATTATTAATGGATATTATTTCAATCCATTATTAACGAATTATTCCAAGAATTTTTTTATTATTGAGAAGTGATTTCACTTCAATTTTGACATTTGTCTAAACAATGTTATACGTTCTCCATCATTTACAGCCAACTGTGTAGACTATCGCTGGCACGATCTTGACATGGGGGCCGTGTTGAAATTCCGAACTTTGAATGCGCCGACGGTTAAAAAATCCTAATTTTAATGCTCCGAAATTACAAGGTTTTACAAAAACAAAAAAAATTTTTACAACTTTTTTTACAAACTTTTTACAACTTTTTTTACAAATTTTTTACAAAAAAAGGTTTTACAACAAAAAAATTTTAATAGAAAAAAAATTTTGAAATAACTCGTCGATTTATTGAAAATTTTGATGGCGATGAAGTTTGCATCGTTGGAATGCAAGGAAAGGTCTTTTGTATATTTCCATTTCCTCGTGTTTATTAGTATGCAAAAATTCTTTTTCGCATATTTATATTGTCGATCTCGGAATAAAAATCTCCACAAATATTTGAGGGATTTTTGTAGGCAAAACTTGCGGAAAGAAATCAAAAAGAAATTCACGAGTATTCATTTTCGTTGCATTCCAACGATGCAAACTTCAACGTCATAAATTTTGAAACTTTTAAAACTTCCATAGCCGAATTATTTTGACGGTGTTAAGATTTTCGGAGATTTGGTCTTTCGGGTAAAATTCCTTCGGAGTCTTCATTCATCTTTCGGGTAGTATTCTTTCAGCGTTTTGAGCGTTTTGATCATTCGAAGTTCGGAATTTCAACCCGGCCCCGTCATTTAATTTTGATGCCAACGTGTCAACTTGAATTTCCCGTATCATAAACGCGCTGGAATTTACAACTCCAGTGGATTACAAGAAATCGCAAGTTCATCGTGACGTAACATCGAGCTTAACCAATAATAATAATAATAATGTCGCACAGAGCGATTGATCAGTCATTGCGATATTTGAATAAAGAAAAAAAAACGTATTCACTCGTTACGGTTGAACTACGTCGGTTTTTATTTCCTTCGTGTGTCTCTAATCCAAACGTTTCTTCGTACTATGGAGATTCGTCATCTAGAGTTTCGATCTCAATGTTGACATAGAATGAATCGAGTTGTCGGATGGCACGATTGGGGGACAATGCGCGTTGAGAATTTTTTTTTCTCTCTCGTACGACCCATACTTACGAAACAGGATTTATAGACTAATAAATGACTCGGAAATTGTAACGATCACGATTATTATTGGTATTATGATTATTATAGCTGTTATTATATCTATTATTTATGTCAATATCAATAATAAAAATAATTGAACTGAAGAAGTGCGTTACCCGGAGCAATAAAATCTATTTTTTAAAAATACCAATAAATAATAACAATAATAATATTAACTCCGAAATGAATGAATTTGAAAAGAAAATAAAAACACTTTAAATAAGTTGAAAAGTGCTATTATTATGATACTGATAATAATAGTTGTAATAGTTCTATTATTATTATTATCGGTACCAATAATAATGATTTTTTCCTTTTAAATTAATTAATTTACTCATTTCTATTCATTCCACTGTGCGGCGTTTGCCATTAACATCTTCCTCGCGTCAATAATAACAAGAGTATTTTTTAATGCATTTTCATTCATTTTTAGAATTTATTTCTCTTATTTTTGAAGTTCATTCCAGTGTACAGTATTTGCCTTAAACATTTTTCTTAAATAAATAATAATAATAACGGTAATAATTATATTATTGATATCAGTATCAATAATAATACCTAACACAATAGTGTACCATAGGGACAGGGAAGTAGTGGGAGGATGTAAATATAAACGGCGAAACGAAATAAGCTTGGGTGAGACTGAGATGTGGGAATGTGGAGAGGAAGGAAATAAGGGACGTAGTGACAACAAATGAGGGTTTGTGAAAAGGAAGTAGAAAACATAGTGCATATATGTACGTGCGAGAAAGCCACGGAAAAAATCAGAAAAGAAATGGCAGAAGTTCTGGAAAAATGGATTGGGGATAAGGAGAGCAAATCGATAGAAAGAAACAGACGGTGCTAAAAAAGGAGCCTGTAACTGAACTATGTATGTGCATAAAACACATCGAGAAACTAATGGGGAAAATAGTAAACGAGGAAGCGAATGCGAGACGAAATGAAAGGCAAAACGACGACAGAATAAAAGTTAGAAATAAGAAAATGGTGTGAGGGCAAACGTGTATGTAGGGGGGGGGGTCTTCTATGTGCAAACACCGTGAAGGGGTATACCTAAAATAATAAATACTACTACTACTAAACACAATAGAAATGCCAATGATCAAAATTAAATTTAATCATGTTGGCTGATGTCAAATAATTATATACACGTAACTTTGTGTAAACAGGTGGCGTTTTTCCCACACAAAAATGTGAATTCTTTTCACGCCATCTGTGTATTTAATTTCGGATACTAATGTCCCCCCTACAGGCCGGGCGGCCTTACACATACAAAATGAAATTACATTTTAGAACATATGTATTTCAATTAAATTGATATTATAAAATGATTACACAGCTCAAAAACCGATTTGGTGCTGCACAGCTGTATATTTTTTTTTATAAATCTTATCTCCATACTGATTCTATTTTAATACCTAATATTCTACGTAAGAACACGGAAATATACAATTTTTGTATCGAATCGAACTTTATCGAACAATTTAAGTCGTATCGAATATTTTTACATTGAGTAAGCTTCTTTTTTGTGTTTTTTTAAAGTTAGATTTGTCGAGGTAGAAGCGCATCAAACTCCAAACGTAATCAGCCATAAAAAATACCACAGGGATAAGTATCAGGGAAGATGGGAGGCATGTCTTCCATGATTTTCATGGTGTTGAAGTTTACATCGTTGGAATGCAACGATTTTTTAAATTATAATTCCTCCGTTTTTACTATTACTTGGAAGCTTTTTTTGCAAGGTCGTGAATCTGCGATAAAAATGAATTGAACCGTTCCAATAATTTGTATAGCCTAAATCGATCAAAATGGAATGTTATCAATGAAAAATAATTAATTTTCGTTCGAGCGCAACGAAAATCCATTTTTATTTTTTAATTTCTTTATTTTGATTACTATATAAACTCGTCTATTGCAGTTGTAGGTTATGGATCCCTAAGAAGGATCTTCAAAAATATTTCAGTGATAAATGTAGCCTCAATGTGGCGAAATAAAAAATTGGGCAATGGGGAAAAATAACAATTTCGTTGCATTCCGACGATGCAAACTTCAATACCATTGTATTATGACGTTGAAGTTTGCATCGTTCTTCAATTTCCTTTGGCAAATTCCAGCTACGAAAATCGTGCAAATAATTTTTAAGATTCTTATTTAGCGATCTACGATCTAAATCGGCCGAATAAGAATGGATAATAATGAAAGTTATAAATAAAAATAAAAAAATGCAATGCATTTCGACGATGCAAACTTCAAATCCATCATGTATTAGGGTAGTTCGAACAGCTCGTCTTCGCTTTGCTACCGTTGACGTATCACTGAATTAATTTATAACGGAAAATAATTTCTTTTAAAGCCAAAAATGCTTACGAACTGCTAACGGGACGTGCTTTGGAACTAAAATTCATTTGAAAACCCTGTGCAGTAACTTGAAGTATAGTCTTGTATATGTAGTGTACAGTAGTCACTCAAAAATCATCCAAATTTGGCCAAAACCAAGAATTTTTCTTTTGTTGACTGGTGTTATTAAAATGTAAAGTGAAATTAAATTTTAATTAAGGAGGTCGGAGCGCTCCAGTTGAGTCAAATGACGGTTCATGATTTTTTGTTCAATGAACTTAAAAAAAATTCACACGAGGTATAGATTTATTCTGTAGATGATAGTTTTTCATAAAATATGTAATTAAAGGACAAAATTATGCATTTTTATATTTCGATTACGTAAAAAAGAAAAACTTTTGTGTTACTACCAACTGGAAAAAGTACGAGAGAGTATCAAAAAGTTTCGAGACTAGCTCTCTGTTGGCGTGTTACAGAACAAGTCTCGAAACTTTTTGATACCACTTATAACATTTTCGATGATTATTATGAAAAAAAACTTCATCAGTGAATGTTTTATATTTATAACTCAGAATAAAATTTTGAGTCATTTATAATTATGTCTATTTAGATTTATGCCATGACATTATTTATTATTACCATTGATGAATATTAAGTGTTGCCGGAATACGGCAACTTCGCAGTCATTGAGGTTGGCCGCAATGCTCTCCATTCGCCAGCCAAGATTCGTAGTTTTTCATCAAACCTTGGTGGTTCAATATTGAGACTATATGATTCACAATGGACAAGATGGGAGAGTTTTTTTTATGGTGTTGAAGTTTGCATCGTTGAAATGCAACGAAAATAAATTTGTTTCGATTGCCAAAATATATTTTTGGCGGATTCGGGCCCGAAAATCACTCAAACATTCTTCACGATCTTTTGAAAAATCTACCATATAAATTGGCAAGGAAATATGTTCGATAATAATTAATAAGAATTAAGAAATAAGCATTTTCGTTGCTATCCAACGATGCACACTTCAACACCGTGAGTTTTTTTTCTAAATGTTTACAAAAGTTTGCGTTAATCCATTTTTAGCAATGGCTTATCATAGTGCCCAATAGTAAAAAAAAAATCACATCACCCGTAGGGTGAAAGTCTTGCCCATCTAATCGCGCGTAAAATTACGTACATTAAACTATTTTTCACCAGTAGTGTTTTGGGGTGAGAGAAATTCAAAAAATTTAACAACACTCAACACAGTCCAGAAAATAACATATCTTTTTTTTTAAATTCAACTTGGATTGCGGTTAACGTTCCAACCTCTTTAAACTGATAAAATCTGAAATGTTATCTATCGATTTTTCTCTCAACCGGCCTCCACTATCTCGGCGCTCATTTATGATTAATATCGCGTCGTTACGAAAAAATCTACAGCCGCGAATTACACATTTTTGCGCAAGTGTAATCAGGCGGCGGCCGGGGGGGGGGGGGTCTGCGTTTTTTTTTATAGTAAATTACGTAGTTGGGAAACAAAGTTGTTCCATAAAGTCTTCTTCCCTCGGCTCGGTGTAATTATAGTTTGGGCAACCAACAGGCCATTATACGTGTAACCGGTGGATTTGTGGGGAGAGAAAAAGATTCCTTCATTATCACAGTAGTCGGATATGTGCAGCTTGCTCTACGCCCCAGACTTTGTTGAGCTTCAAGGGCTATCGTGTACTTTCCCACGCGAGGGCGCGGCAATTTGATCGCCGTCGGTCGTGCACGGTTCAAGGGCTCGGGACATATCGAACGAAGGTGGTGACCACGACAAAAAACAAGCTGTTACGTTTTTTTTTCACCGTCCTATCACTTTCGCGCAAATTTACGTATCCCTGCGCTGTATCTTAAGGGGTAACACAACGGTAGAATTTAAAAAAAAATTAAATTGCCTCTAGAGATGCTTTGAACCATGTATAACAAGGGGGAAAAATTTTTGGTACCTGTAAAAAAGGCCCGTGTGGGTCTGCGGTGGCAGTGGCTGGCCCATAACTCCAACAATTTCCATTCTATTCACTCCAAATTTTGAGCACATCTTTACAATAACATTCCGAATAGAAATAAATACGGGATTTCCCATGAGTTAATTATAACATTATTTATTAACAAATAATTGTCCTTTTTCTGTCGAAGATTGAATTTTTACTGTAAATGCTTGCGAATTAAACAAAAATTGATCTCTTCAAAATCCCCTACGTATTTCTCTACGTATGCTCGTGTAAATTAATAGGATTTAAAAAAAAATTCACATTCAAATTTGCGTCAGTTATACTGCGTGCCGCCGAGCGTCTCTTATTCAACATGCCGCGCGAGAATAACTCCAGCGTCACCATTTTATATGAGTTTTTAATATAAATTTTTCTTTGTTCACTTAAAGATATGACTTATAACATCCTTGAATATTATTATCCTCTACTTGTCCCTCCATTTAAAAAATCGCTTAATTTTAGACGTTTACAGTCGTGTTACCACTTAAGGGAGGAGATACATTTAGGCGAGGAAAAAATGGGCGATCTTCTTGATTTTTTAAAAGGGGTCTTCTCACTTTAGAAACGCTATTTTCATGATTTTTTTTTTTGATAGGTTTATATTATAGATATCGATATAAAAGTTGTTACACTTTATGAATACACTTTCGAAATACATTGAATTTTTTTTAAATTTATTTAAGCCACTATTTATAGATGAAAATGGTAGTTATAAAAATGTCCAAAAAAATGTAGGTCTGCTCTGTTGATGAACTCTTGGAGATGGATCATCAGAAACAAAAAAATCAAACAGATTTAGACTCAGTATTTTAATAATTTTCATACGATTTTCATACGAAAAATCATACGATTTTCGATATATGCAAAAATAACAAAATGGCAAACATTTTTCGAAAAAACAAAAAAAACGTGTTTTTTCACCGTTTATGGCAAAAAAAATAGTAAATATCAAAATGTAAAAAAATCCTTGATATGCGCTGTAGCTATAGTTGTAAAGAATATGTGGTTAAAATTTCATAAGGATCGGTTCAGTAGTTTCGAAGATTTTCATCAACAAGCCGTCGAACAACGTTGCGTCGAGAAAAAAGGCGTTTAAAGTTTGGCTTGCATAAATCCATAAATTTACATCAATCCCTATTACATGGTATTATTTTCATCGATCTTTAAAAATTGCGGGCGTGTGGCACGGTCTTCTAAGCGGGTTCCGGCGGACGTTGTCAGACGGCGTGACAACGTCGACGGGATTAATCTGAAAAAAAGCAAGGAAGGTTTTTCTTTCATAATCATTCATACGCAGAATATGAACCAAGAAAAATTGCGAAATGTTGAAAATCGATTAAATGAAACAAAAAGATTGAAATTTTGAAACAAAAAGAATGAAGTTTCCGGAAAAAGTGGTTACATTTTGCAACGAAAAAGCCTCTTTTTTTATTTTCAAAAACATTTAGTGTCGTGTTTCAGGCAATAAGGTTACAAAGATTTATACGAAATTTCATCAGAATCGGTCGATTAGTTTTTTAGCTATGCGTCACGCCAGTTTTGAAAATACAGTCTAGCAGATCGTGCCTACGTCATTTTTACACATTAATAAACAAAATACCATGTAACAGCCAAAAGTATTAATAAAACTTACCCTAAGTCTAAGGAATGGTGGAGAAATCTTTACTTTAAAAAAAATCATGAAAATCAGCAAATTCTTTCCTCGCCTAAAGGTATATCCCCCCTTTAAGTGTGCTTGTACGAGATTTAAGCACGAATTTTATCGTCAACGATCGGAAAACGGGCGATGGTTCATGTTCCCAGCTCCCTTCAGGTAACGCGAGGTAGATGTGAACGCAAGAGAGAGAGAGAGAGAGAGAGAGAGAGAGAGAGAGAGAGAGAGAGAGAGAGAGAGAGAGAGAGAGACAACATTTAATTTGTATTGTGTTAGCGAACAAAACTATCGAGGATCGCTGATTGTTATTGTTTGCTTAAACGTAAGAAATGTTCTTCTTTTTTTCAAAATCCTTTTTTTTATTCATTCTTTCCGTGAAATTAAAATGATCTCAGTTAGGACAATATTCTTGCAATTGGGATAATGTTTTTTTTTTTGTACGGATAAAAGAGCTGTTCATTAAAGAATTTCGTGCGTTGCGGCTGGATATGAAAAATGTTAGAACTGATAATATCAGTATTATTATTATTGTTATTTACAAGTCTCGCAATATTAAGCCCGATTATTATTGTTGTTTTTGCCTCCGTGATTGTTATTACTATTATTATAATTCGTTATTATCAAGAATAATAATAACAATCATAAGAAATAAATATTAAAAATGTTAACGGTGATTTGTATTATTGTTTTTCTTCCTTTATCATTATTACTATCATTATGATTTCTTATTTTCAAAATTAATAATAGCAACAACAATAATAACGATGATGAATATTCTTTATATTATAATAATATTTTATAATTATATAATATTATATAAATAAATTGTAATTTATCCATAAAGAATTAACTGTTAATTCATTTATAACAAATTTTATTTTCTTATAACGAATGAAATTCGTTATTTATTTATAATAAATAAATAGTTGTTTACTCACAACCAATGAATTGTTATTTAATTACAATAAACAAATGGTTATTGCCGTACAATTAATGAATAGTTATGTATTCGTAATAAATGAAGTTTTTTGTTGATTAATTGCCAACGTTATTATCATGGCTATTATTCTATAAGCACGTAGCACATACTTATTCATAGTTCGTTACAAAATGGAGACTCTGCAGTAGGGAATATCACGATTCTCTCGGTTGTAGAGTTAAAGTTGGGGCAACGTCTGGACGAGTATACTATAACCATATGGTGTGTCTCCCTCCGTGTGTTTCTTACTCGAGTGCGAGAAAACCGGTTTGCGCCAGCTTCCAAGCGTGCTCCGGAGGTATAGGTGCCCCGGAAAGAGCGTGGCAGGGGGGTAAAGGCGCTGATGGGGGGGGGGCGGCTTCAGGGTACGGGCTAGGGGGGAGAGGGGATTTGTAAGAGCGTGTGTCTCGTAGTACGAGTTCTCGGGGCTCATTTTATACCCACTACCGAGTATCTGTGCAGGTTTCGAGGTTCACAATCGCCTGCTAAAGAGACCCTCGCTCTTTCTCTCTCTCTCGTGAGCACGCTGCTCTTAGGAAAATTCGGTGCCAGAGTACTAAATGAACATTGCTCTCTCTCTCTCTCTCTCTCTCTCTCTCTCTCTCTCTCTCTCTCTCTCTCTCTCTCTCTGCCTCTCTTTCTCTCTCCTTATATGTCTCTTTCTCTCTTTCTCTTTCTTTATATGTCTTTTTCTCTCTTTCTCTCTCTTTATATGTCTCTTTCTCTTTTTCTCTCTCTGTCTGCCTCCCTCCCTCTCTCTCTCTCTCTCCCTCCCTCTCGCTTTCTTTCTCTCTCTTTATATGCAGACCAGTTTGTCCGGCGAGAGACTTCGAGGGACGACGAGGAAAAAAAGAAATATGCCACTGTGCGTGTGTCGAGTTCAGTTTGTATTTTAATATCGGATTCGTGCGTTATTTTCAACGTGATACAATTACTTTTTTTTTTTTACAAGACGGGAATTCAATTCACCGGATAAAAATGAAAAAAACAAAAAAAACATCGCCACCAGAATCAACGGAAAGCCTATGCACTTTTTCTTTTTTCAATTTCTTTTTCCGTTTATTTTTATTTATCTTTTATTTTTTTATTTTTTTATTTTTTATTTCCAGATCTATAACATAAATCTGGTAAATATGATTTTTGGGAATAATGAAAATGAGACTTAAAAAAAAACATTCATGCATTCTGACGATACAAACTTCAAGCTCATCGTTTTGGAGATAAAGATTCAATTTTTTATTTTTATTATTATTTTTTCGTTCGAAAAATATCGTCGGCGTTTTTTTATGTCAAGTATGGCGGGTAGCCAGTTATCGGTGTGTCCACATGGTGAACTATGTAATCGAAAAGAGCGGAGGCTAGATAGAGCGAAGGGCATCGCAATTGTACCAGTTCCATTCTTCAATGTGGGCTGCCAGCGTTTTTTGCCTCTCTCTTTCTCTCTCCCCCTCTCCCTCCTTTATTTCGTTTTTTCATTTTCGTTCCCTTTTTTTATTTGCTTTTTTTGTTCATTATTATTGTTCCTTTCCCTTTTGCTCCCTGGTCTCTTTTAGGCCGTGCACCTGAGCGTGACAGCTGCACACGCGCCCGTGTAACATACGCATATTCAACTCGTTCGTACGTTCCCTCCTATTCATATGTGTAGGCACATAAGTACGCGCGAGCGTTGCGCGGAGAGCGAACGAATTACAGCGTGCAAGTTTGGAGGGTACCTAATAGTTGTACACATACGCATATATACGTATATAAATCTACCGGTAAAACGCGCTTCGTACGCTATGCAAATAGTCCCTACATAGAAGTTACTGTCCTGTTTTTTTTTTGTTTTTTTTTCACGTCTTCTGCTTTCACGTCACTCGCCGTGAATTACCTGCAATTTACCAACGACGTATATCATTTCCAGCGGATTTGCATCTCGTTCCGTTCTAGGGTTCTTTTTGTTTGGGATGGTCGATCATGGAGTTGAAGTTTGCATCGTTGGAATGCAACGAACATTCTTTTCAATTTATTATTTTTGTTATTATCCAAAAAGAATGCTAAAAAATGCTGGCTTGATGGTCGTAACTCAAATCTGCCAGAGAAAATTTGGGAAATAAAAAAAAATCACTTTTGTTGCATTCCAACGATGCCAACTTCAACCTCATTGGTCGATCGCGACACGGGGAGAAAAAATGGACGGGGACGATCGATTCTCCAAGTGCACAGAGTTTTTGGGTATTTTACAGTGCACATTCCGAGCAGAAATTTGGTGGGGAGTCCCTAGATCCTACGGCATCCCTCTAGGGATTTAAGGGGGATACCTTTAGGCGAGAAAAAAAAATGCCGATTTTCATGATTTAAAAAAAAAGGAACGATTTGTTTACCATTTTTGAAACTTAGGGTATGTTTTATTACTACTTTCGGCTGTTACATTGTATTTTTTTTATTAACCTTAAAAAATGGCGGATGTATGGCTCGGTCCTCTAAACGGGTTGCGGCGGATGTTGTCGGCCGGCGTGACACGTAGCATCGGCAGGATTAATCTGAAGAAAAAAACAACGAAGTTTTTTCTTCCATTAACACTCATACGCAGAATATGAACCAAGAAAAAGTGGGAAATGGTGAAAATCGATGAAATGATACGCTTTGAAACCCAAGATTTGAATTTTTCGAAAAAATGGCTACATTTTGCAATAAAAATACTGTTTTTTGAATTTTTACAAACATTTAGGGTCGTGTTTTAGAGCAAAAGCTCAGACCGATTTTTTCCTAATTTCATCAGAATCGATCAGTTAGTTTTTTTAGCTATACGTCGCGCCAGTTTTGAAAATGCCCCTAGAGGCATTTTTGGCGACTCGCACTACTTTTCGAGATATTGAATTTTTAATTTTTTTTGAAGGGTAAGGTTCCGAATCTCCCCCCTCCGATCGACCTGAAATTTTGCACAAACCTTCC
Source organism: Ophion obscuratus (assembly GCA_964007375.1). NCBI lineage: Eukaryota > Metazoa > Arthropoda > Insecta > Hymenoptera > Ichneumonidae > Ophion > Ophion obscuratus. The sequence continues at coordinate 35,440,757 of OZ023314.1, forward strand.
TTTTAATATGTTAAGACAACCCCTAAAGGGCTTTTTGGCGACTCGCAATACTTTTTGAGATATTGAATTTTTACGTTTTTTTAAGGGTGCGGTTCCGACCCCACCCCCCTCGGATCGACCTGAAATTTTGCACAAACCTTCCTTTTAATATTTTGAGACAACCCCTGTAGGGATTTTTGACGACTCGCAGTAGTTTTCGAGATATTGAAATTTTTAGTTTTTTCTTTCAACGCGCGCCGTCTATATCTATATCTGCTACGTCTCCGTTCATACCCATATATGTTATCGCGCTCTCCGTTTTGTTCGAACAAACCCAAACAAATCCAAACCTGATCCCTTCAGGGATTGTCTTAAAATATTAAAAACCAAAATAAAATAAAATATTACAACCCAATATATTTAAACCCAAATCTCTTCAGGGGTTGTCTTAAAATATTAAAAGGAAGGTTTGTGCGAAATTTCAGTTCGATCGGAGGCGGGGGGAGGGGTTTCGGAACCTTACCCCCAAGATGCACCCACATCTTTATAGAGATTCGTTAGGGACACTGCACATAGGGAGTTGTCATTGGGATTCAATTGGATTCTGCACTGTTCTCCGATGAAAGCTATTTGAGCATTCTTACCACGTTCGAATCGAAGGTATGTGAAAAGTCACGAGAAAAAACTCGGCGTGTCGAAACATAAGCTGCACTCTTCGTGAGCATGTCCGTGTATGGTGATATTATGTCGAGGTGCAGTAAAAAAAAAAAACAAACGATAATTATAGTAAATTTTCAGTGATATTATTCAAATCGATTTTTAAGATATACTTTTTAAAGCCATTCGTACTTTTTTAATGTATGATTTATACTTTTTTAAGATCCATCGTTCTGTATATCTATATCGTTTCGTATATGAAGCATTCCACACCAAGTGAAACACTAAAAAATCATGTAATTTTCAAATGGGCTCATCATTTGTTTTTAAGTTCGTTCGAGTGTCAAAACAAACTACAATTTTTTTAAGATTTTTAAATTGCATTTTAAACTCGAATTTGGATACCGGAAAACTTTTCTCGATTTTTTTTCGATTCATTATACTCAAAAAGTGATGCATTGTACAAAAAAAGCGTCGAAGAAGAAAATTTAGGTTTTCGAGTGTACTTTTCAATCATATATGTTTCGTAACTGTTAAAAATTCTGCTAATGTATTTTTCAACGAAATAAGGTAAAAAAAATGTTTTTCGCCAAGTTCGCCCACTTTTATTTTTTTATATATTTGATAGAACTTTCGTTGATATCATAACAAACCACAGAAAAATGGGCATGATGGAGAATTCAAATCGTCCAATTATTTTTTAAGGTTAACTGATGAAGAATTTTATCGAACCATCGATATTGATTATCGACCATTGTTTTAGGCAGAACAGTGGATTGCGACGAATATTTAGTGTTATCTAGAACCATTTTGTCCTCCTCCTTTCAATTCAGTTATGGTTTTGTTTGTCTGCCTTGAAATTTTTCATTTACTCACCGATTCTCACAGCGTTATTCTCGTATCAAAAAGAAATCTTGCTTCTCGTTTGTTGAACGATCTGGTGAAAACGATTCGATACTTTTTTATTCGATATGGTTTTCTCATCGGCAATTATTATATATATATATATATATATATATATATATATATATATATATATATATATATATATATATATTAGTAGTAGTTTAGTAGACTAACCATATTATGGTTCACTTATTGTTTAACGATAAAAATATTCAAAAATGAAAAATTTCGAGGCAGACAAACAAAATCATAATTGAATTGGAAGGAGGAGGACAAAATGTTTCTTGATAACACTAAATATTCGTCACAATCCACTGTTGTGCCTAAAACAATGGTCGATATTCAATATCCATGGTTCGAACAAATTCTTCATCAATTAACCTTAAAAAATAATTGGAAGATATGAATTCTCCATCATGCCAATTTTTCTGTGGTTTGTTATGACATCAACGAAAGTTCACTCAAATTTATAGAAAAATAAAAGTGGGCAAACTTGGCGAAAAAAATTAGTTTTACCTTATTGCGTTGAAAAATACATTAGCAGAATTCTTAACAGTTAAGAAACATATATGATTGAAAAGTACATTCGAAAACCTAAGTTTTCTTCTCTGACGTTTTTTTTTGTACAATGCATCACTTTTTGAGTATAATGATTCGAAAAAAAAAACGAGAAGAATTTCCCGATATCCAAATTCGAGTGTAAAAACCAATTTAAAAATCTAAAAAAAATTGTATTTGCTTTTGACATTCGAATGAACTTAAAAACAAATTATGAGCCGATTTAAAAATCACATGATTTTTTAGTGTTTAACTTGGTGTGGAATGCTTCATATCTATATATTTAGTTTACAAAAGTCAACTCACAGAATGCGATTGGGTTTTGTGAGTTAATGTGGGAATCCTTCAGGATCCAAATTGCATTAGTACATCGGATTTCAATGGAGAATCCTGATTAGAATTCAATGTACGAGGATAACGTTTCAGTATAAGGAACCAATGTCACGACCCATCGGATCCCTATCAGGCAAAAGGGATACTTATGGGAATCCAATTGGATACCTACGAGAATTTCTGCACCGGATGCGATTGAACTGCCCCAAACTAACTTAAATGAGCAGAAAAATTTCGTAAAAAGTCCAATAATATTGTAGACCATATGTAATCTATTGTAAATATAACTTTTAGGTGATACAAAGTGTTATACAATTATGCATTTTATATAAAGTACATTATGACGAAAATATCCACTTTTGATTGCTAAAAATAAAATTTGTTAGGTGAAAAACACATGCTTTTTTGAGCACTTATATTGAATATTATTTTTCAAAATATTCTACGTCGAGGCCAAAGTATCCAACATTCCAATTCATTATGGTAAAAACGATAAATGGGATACACGAATTTGATAATAACAGGTTTGGAAAACCCGCGAAATTTTTGGTTGTGAATGAATAAAATAAGAACAGTCACGACATTTCGAATGGAAAAGACCACGGAGAAATAATATTGCGCTTTGCATAATCGGAACGCAGCGGAAATGTTTTCTTTAAGGCGAGAAATCCCTTTAGGAGCGTGAAAAATAGGTATTTTTCGGGAATTTTTTTAGAGGGGATAAAATAATCTGATCATTTTCAAATTTGGACATGAGTGTATTATAATTGTCAAGATAGAAAAAAAAAATTATTGGGATCACCAACAAAATGGCGACGTTATTAAGGGTCTTCGGACGCCTGTTTTCCGCGACATCGAAAAGTGCTGCAGTTGTCACTCTTTTTCTGTTGATCTGAAAAAGATTTATTAAGTGTCATTCGTTTACTGACATATTAAAGGGAAGGATATACCTAAAAAATGATGAAAAAGTGCAAAATTGAAAATTGGGGAGCATTTTTACTCCAAAGTTCGAATTTTCGACCATTTTTTCTGCATATTTGACCCCAAAAAATTATTTAATTACACGCTACCTTTCAAACTTTAGGTATATCCTTCCGTTTATATTACAGAGAGTAACCTTCCAAAATTTCATCCAAATCGGTCGATAACTTTTTGAGCTGCAACACGAGCAGTTTTTGAAAAAGTAGTTTCGAGATAATCGCGTTTAAAGTTTCAACATGTGAAAACAATTAATTGTAGTGACTTACCGATTAATCAGCGATTCCAGGCGCATATTCAATATTTCGAGGTTTCCTTTGGTCAGTATATTCTTCGGGTATCATACTTTCGAAATATGGAAAAAAAATCGATTTTTTGAAAATTCTATAGGAATTTCTCGCCTCAATAGTCGAAGGTTTATTTGGTGAATTTTGGCTACAAAAACGATGTTATCGTCGCCCAAATTGTCATCGTTGAAACGCGGCGAACATTCTTTATCGTTTTTATTGATTGACTTTCGTTATCATCCAAAATCTTGTCCCGTAAATTGACGATGTAGATATCTGATAAGGATTCAAAAAAAAGTGATTTTCGTTGCCCAAATTTGCCAAAAAAGTGCAGCCGACTAAACTATCGCAGCGTTCCAACGATGCAAACTTCAATATCATCTACGAAAATCAATCAAACGTCCTTCAGGACGACGTTGAAGTTTGCATCGTTGGCATCCAACGATATTTTTTTGTTTCTTCATTATTAATTTTTCTTATTACCCAAAGCCTTTTTTTGCAAATTGAGGTCGTAAATTTATAATAAAAATACGTAGAAACGTTTAAGCGATTTTTATAGCCTAAAAGATTTAATTAATTTAATAGAATCAATTTTCCTTGCATTCCAACGATGCAAACTCCAACGTCATTCTTCAGGATCCTTATAAGAAAAACTGCC